>JAYJMB010059826.1:21453-59500 GCA_036873735.1 Pouteria campechiana | reverse complement strand
GAGAACAGTAAGACATGAAAGAATTGAAACAAAAATATCAAAAAGATCATGGGCAGTCAACTGAAAGTTGTAAATGAAGTATCTTCAGCCTCTATCAGCATTTAAAATAGAAAAAGAAATCCAAATAACAGTGTTTAAAAAATGATATCATTCGTACAAAATTTTCAGAGATCTTGTGATTAAAAAAAATCTGCCAACACACATGCTGGAAGTTTTGCACACAGCCAAGACAGTGCACATTCTTCTGTGCGTAATTCAAATCTAAAGCTGCTTCGTATGGTACAACATCAACAAGAGGATTATTTGCATAATGCAAGTTCTATAATAGAATTAATGTAATCACTTTTTGCAGCATCCACATGGCCTGAAAATCTTTTTATCCATCTGTATAAAATCTTTTATGCAGGTAATGGTGCTCCCTCAAATAATTGTGTGGATATCAACAGGCTGTGACAATGGGAGCAGTGGAACCCAATAAATTAACTCAAACATCAGTTTCGTAATAATAAATGTCACAGAACAACAAGGAGGTATTTAAGGTAAAGACAGTCAGATTATAACAATTTGGTAAAAAAGCGAAAGCATATCTGATCCTACCCATGCAACATGTGCCACAGATGTCACATATTGCATAGGATTAGCAATCCTCTATAATGAAAAGCACAAAGATAGAAAGATATTCACAACCAGGAAGCTACTTTCGAAGTATTAGCAATCTTCTAAGGGAAAAACTGATGAAGGACAATTATTCTAGAAGCATTATACACCTGACCTACAAGCTCAGACAAACAAATTTCAACAACAAACAATGGGCCTTAAAAAAAATCGCTTTGTTGCAAGTTGCAACTCCCAATCCCAGATACTTATTCACAAGCAATGACACACTCATCATTGAAAGCTCAAAACACAGGCTGAGTGTCACAAAAAACCAGAAAGTAACAGTTACCTGATCACAGTAATTTGGAGCAGAAAACACGGTAATAAGCCTATCATCATGTTCAATCTCATAGCCCTCATCCTTCACTTCATGGGATCGAACAACTAGATCTGCCGAATGAATTATGAAAGTGAAGGGCATTTCTGATAGGCTAAAAATACATACAATTAGATACACAGTAACAAAAATACCTAGGTTATTTTCCTGCAAAAATCTCTTTGTCACGTCTCCACCAAATGAGAGGCCAACACCACGCTTGCTGGGACCTCTTCCAGGATTAGGCTGCGGATCACTCCAAAGCAATTCACACATCAACCCTGAAACATTCCACAAAAAGAATCCATATTAAAAATATGTCCATAACACACCTCTTAGTGATTCAGCATTGTTGTTTTGTAGAGGTCCCGGTGGAAGTTCGGTACTATGCAAATTGCCTGAACTAGTACGCAAAAAGGGAAAGCAAGAAACAATTAAAATAATATGAAGAAATTACCTTTATGCTAGTTTTTAACAATAGAAGATGCATGAGAGACTGAAATCAGATAACATCTACATTGACATATAGGAGCCAAGATTGGAAGAATTGAGGCCAAAATGACCAATATAACATTATATGCATATTGAGTTGCTATTGCAGGGATCTTGTATATCCCCAGTTCTGCAATCCCAATTTCTTATAATAAAAAGAGAAAGTAGACAAAATATTGATCCAGAAAACTGCATTGATAGTAAGTCTGTCAACAGGTTGGATCATGGCCCTGATCCTATCTGGAACAATAAATTGATCCAAAGATAAAAATTTTAATCAAGCTCTTAGGTCCAATTAATGACAGCATATGATATTAACGTATTGGCATGAACAGTCCAGATAATTAAATATTTAACATGTAAACAACTTAAAAAAGAACCCTTAAGTGCCATCTTCTTTTCACTTTCCCATCCTGCCACAACCCAAATTCCTCTACCTTCATGCCACCTCCCCTCCCTCTCCGTAGTCTACCCATCCAAAACCAGTGTTTTAGAAACCCCAACTCTTATCTCTAATAGCAGCAATAATATTGGTACCACCAAGTCTATGATACATGAGGCAATATTATCTCTAATATTAGCAATAATATTGGTACAGCCAAGTCCATGATACAAGAGGCAATATTATCTCTAATATCAGCAATAATATCATTACCTCCAACTCTGTCATACAAATCTCAATATTATCTATAATATCAGCAAGACTGTCTGCATCTCCGAGTCAGTGACATGCGATGCAAAGTCTCATGTTTCTTTAAACAATGCAGTTTTTGGTATCACTAGTAGCATCAGCAAACATATGCAAGTTTTGTTATCCCCAATCAACAATACTTGTAACAAAAATATTTGGAAACCCTTGCATTGGCATCAGTGCAATGATGATGACGACACCATCTTCGCCAATGATCTCCTGGACAATGATGATGATACCATTTTCTCCAATGATCTCCTGGAAAATGATGATGATACCATCTTCTCCTATAATCTCTTCTGCTGTGTTCCTCAATGGCAGCCGCACTTCTCCAACACAACAGCCTGAATCCCAACTATAATGCCTTGTGCTCCAGCCATTATATATGGCAGATAACTAACCAAGCACCTGTCCTCTTTGTGTCTTATTTTCTTCACACCATCCCCCCTGACCCCTGAAGCTATTAATGTTCAGATTGTTTACAGATTTATTGGCAGCTTAAAATTCAGTTTGAGACAGATCAAATAAAATTAACATAAACATATGAGAATTTTTTAAGAATTCATATTCACATCTTGAGCCTTTGATATTAAATGGATATTGTTATTGTTTGAGAATGAAGTGAAAAAAACTCCAAACTTTAAGCTTGCAAAACCAAAAGGTTAGCATGGCACTCAAGATTTCTCTGGTTTTGTCAACCCAATACTCGAGTCAATGAAAAATATGAGGTAATAAAACTAGAAATAAGTAAAAAAACTGGAAATTACCTGATGCCCCACACTGTAGATTCATTCTCCTTTTTATATGATTTTTTTAATCAGTGGCAAAAGATCTTATGCTTATAAAATATGGATATGCATCATAAATATTGTAAATTTTATTTCCAAATATCTTTTCCATCATTACTAATCAAGATATCTAGTCAAATCTTCTTTAAAAAAAGCAAAGCCCAGATTGGACTTGTCGCCTCAAATATGAGATCCATTTACTTATTAATCGACACTTAGGCATGCAATAATTATCACATAGGATTAGTTTGACTATGGAGTAATTATCCACTACACTTGTTCTTTAATCATGAATCCAATTTTTACCAACAAAAGTAGTTTCCACATAAAATAGGACAAATTTTTATGCAATTAGGAAAATAATTATGTAGTCTATTATTTGGAATTATAGCAGATCATAAAGGCATCAAAATTGTTCTTTGTAATTGGTCTGGTGCTTGTTAGATCACACTTGATTATTTGTCAGCTCTCTTTACTCACATAATGTACCATGACTTACAACTTGATTTTAATTTCTTTTCATTCATGCCTTCATTACTTGGTCAGTTTACTGTCCTTGTCCTCACTCTTTAGACTAAGGAGAGTATAGTTCGGGTCTAACAATATAGGAATGGTTTCAATCATAAAATAAATACAGGAGAGTATACATCAGGTAAGATAGATTTGATTGGAATGAAATGAAAATGATGTCAACAATACAGGAGTGATTTCAATCATAAAATAAATAAAGTTAAAATAAATAGGCAGATAATGATGGAAAATAAATGTAATGAAGAGAAAAAGTAGGATTGTTATTTAAAATTAATATCAAATCAAGCCTTCCATTTTCCGAGTAAATTCATTCCACTCCATGTGACTGATCAAGCCCTTCCCTTTAAATCACAAAGTTCTTCTTGAAGGTGAGTAATACCTTCACAAAGCCAAAACCATAACATATTTCTCAGCTCACTTGGCATCATGATCTTTGACCGACCACCTAATATTCTACTATAGAAAGTCAAACTTTCAATTTTTTTCCTTTGATAGCAACATCTTTAGCACATAACTCATAACTCAACCTTTCAAACTCTAACAATTTCCATAATGGAGAAAATTTGTTCTAGAAAAGCAACAATGAAGAAAAATTATTGTTATCCATCAAGAAACCCACTCAAATAAATAAATCGTAAAGCTACCAAAGTAGCAGTCTGAACTTCCCATTACAAAACTGTTTTCCGTGTTACATAAAAAAATTATTGCATTTCACTTGAAAACTATTACTTACATTAAAAAAATATAAACTCAGGAGTAAGAGCAAGTATTGTGAATGATTACTCCCTAGTCAAACCACTCCTACATAGCAGTCAATACATGCCTACATGATGATCAATAAGTCACTAAATCTCATACTTACTATGACGAGTACAACTTGAACTCTACTTCCTTTTAAGGAGATTCAACCAAACATTTAAATTGATGATAATGGCAAAGACATTTGGAAAGTAAATCTAGAATATCTACAATGCATATCCAAAATCACAGGTGTAAAATCTCTTGCTGCCATCTAAGAATACACTATTAAAGAGAAAATAAGTTTGCCAACTAAGAATACCACTATTAAAGAGAAAATAAGTTCACAATGTCAAAAAACTTCTAACCTTTCTCCCTTATTTTCTAACTTTATTACCTCTTATTTTCTATTCGCTTGAATGTTAAGGTGGCAACCCAAAAACAAAAAATCCCTAGTGCAATTCTAACTTTTTTTTTGATTTTGCAAGATCAAAATACAGAGCTTTCCCTTAGCTCATCCCAGTTAACAATAGATATGATTAGCACATTTGATATAACATATAGATCAGACTCTGCTAATTGCTTAACCACTCGAATCTGGCACATTGACAACCTATACCAGTGGAGCTACTCAACCAGAAATATTGCAAGCTTGGAGATAATTCGTCACTTCCAAGAGCTATGAAACTCTATGCCATGAAGATAACTCCCAAGCTGAAAGATAATATCTGTGCCTTCTAATAAAACTACAAAACTTTACAAGAGAAGCCATCAAAATAGAAAACCTTGGGTTCTCTTAATAGAACCCAATGAGAAATGGAATTCATCTCCGAAACTGAATTTATTGAAGTAACCCAACCAATTGGATCTTTTCAGATGCTAGAAAGAAAACTATGGAATCCAACATGGGCACTCACAACAACAAGATGGCCTACTAACTTCACACATCTTTTCACAAAAGAAATTCTTCTTATAAAATGCTCACACCAATAGATCCTTATGCTTAAAGATCGTGTTATTCCCTTGCTACCAAAGAATTAACCAAAAAAAAAAAAAAAAATAATGCCTACTTTCTTTACATTCTGCCATAGCCACAAGCTAAAATGACCAACAATCAACTTCCTCCTAATGGTTAACGGAAAGGCCTGTCCCATGTTAGGATTTGGATTCTATTACCAATGGGTATATACATGAGAACTAGTCCTCATAGATTTAAGCTTTTTTCAATGCTTATGTTGCCACAAAACAAGTATGCATTCAATCCAAGATTTATGGGGGGCGAAAGGCTATATGCAAGACTAGATTAGGATTGAGATCATTGCCTGACAGAAACTTCTCAACACTCTGCATGTGGAAGACAAGGACCATTTGGCTTTCAATCTATTGCTTAAGTCTGGTTGATGAGCATCAGTACCACCCAGTAAAAGATAAGAACATGGTCAGGAAATTGTAGATTCAATATTTTAAGTGACAATAATAGCAACAAGAATATGTGCACTAACCATCAAATTTTTATCTTGAGAATCTCAGATGATGCCTATCAACATTTCTTTTTCTTTTAAGGCTTGGTCGGTGGGTTCGATTTGATTTCCATGGAAAATGGATCTTGAGAATCTCAGATGATGCCTATCTATATTTCATTTTCTTTTAAGGCTTGGTCGGTTGGTTCGATTTGATTTCCATGGAAAATTCCATTTCTCATGGATTCATTTGACATATACTCTCCATAACAACCTAACTTTTTTTTATTATTACATATATTTTCAATAATTGCATCCTATTTTTTTTAACCTTATTGACTTTATGGCTGACATCAGCCTATGTTGACCATATTGACTTTATGGCTGACGTCAGCCTATGTTGCTGACATTAATTTTTTTTCCATTCAATTCCATTCCAAGCAAGACCACTGTACTGATCCAGCTTAATGATTTTTTAGAGCGTATGCATGAGCATAGTATCTGTTCCCAATGTAATATAACCCTATGCCATAGAGATTTACTACAAGAAACAGGAAGAATGTCAAAGCCATCATGCTACAATCATAGTTGTTAAAGGCGTGCCTAGGCATGCGCCTTGAGGTGTACTTAGTGCGCCTGATTGAACTTTCCTAAAAAAATATTAAATGAAAAAACTTTCAGCATTCAATTAGGACTCTAACTTCTCCAATTTCCTCTTTTTTTTTTCTTGGCTTAACCAAAGTTAGTGCCCTCTTAAAGGATTATATTTAACATTTGAGTAATCTTATTATTTTATTCTTATAAATTACATATACAATTAAATTTATTTAATTTTATATAATATGCGCTTTGCTTCACTCAGGCACGCGCCTTTCCAGTGCACCAAGCACCTAGGCCCCAAGAGCCTTTTGCGCCTTGGTGCGCTTTACGCCTTTAACAACTATGGCTACAATACCAAAAATGAAGAATTTCACATTGACCTACAAATTTTACCTGACTAGTACAAATAAGCATATATTCTTTCAGTTTCTGCAAATAACATATACAAGTTCCTATGAGAAATGCGTCTTACACTATATTCTTTTAGTTTCTGCAAAAAACATATACAAGTTCCTATGAGAACTACATCTCAACCTGCATAGTTAAGGTCCATTAAAAACCCTAATGATTTGACCAGAACAGCTGCTAGCTATTTTTTTAGAATGACCAGATTGCCCCTATGAAAGAAATCCTTATGGAAGTGTGTATTGGATCCCACAACCTGTAGGAGACAGGAAAGGAAGGGAAAAAATTAGGGAAGGAGATAGGGTAATAGGTAACAGGAAATTAGTTTTCTTTTTTCCATTTCTTTGTGATAATTCTCATTTTCATTCATTCATGTGAGACATGGGGTGATTGTGCAAATGATTCTGTTAATTTCTTTTAATACGATTGCTCTAATGTTTGTTCCATCTTTTCACGTTTGTTCACATGGCCTATTCATCTATAACCATTGATTTAGACATGCAGCCAAAAACACGGAGTAGCAAACACCAAATGCATAATTTTCTCCATCATTTTATTTTAAAGAGCAAAGAGTAGCTCAAAGTTTTGTAAAGTCATGAAGGAAAGAAAAAAACACCATAATAACGTGTGAACAGAAGATGGGATCATTATGATTGCTATGGGAAAATTACATTGCCAGAAGCTTTAACATGAAGGGGATACATCAGATATGACCACTGTTGGTGGCAATGGTAGTTTCATGGTGATGACACATAGGACAAAAAAAAAAAAAAAAGAAGACAATGGAAGAGAGAGAAATAATTTTAGGTCGTTTCAGAATCCAGGGAGATTTGAGGGAGAGTATTCTGTTTGCCATGACCGCTTTCAACAGTAACAGTGGTTTCAATGGTGGGAGAGATGGGATTTCATGAGTATGGAAGAAGAGAATGAAAAGACGGAAATGGTCTGGGTTGCCCCATGCCTCTATTTTAAAATGGGTAATTTGGTACGCACATTAAAATGAACTGCTGTGAGGCAGCCGTATTACAGAATGGAGACTTGAACAGCATAAGGCAATTTGCAACTACCACTGAAACTTGTATTTTTGTCAAACAAAACAAAAATGATGTAGACTAGTCTGCAACTGAGAGGAAAATTCATAGCCCAGTAAAAGCAACCCTGAGTTAATAATGAAGGGGGGGAAAAAGTAAAAAGACAACAAAGTTACAATAATCACAGTTATCACATGCAAATTACCTTCCTCAGGTGGCTCACAAAACCGATCAATTGCTCGAATATCAGAGAGTTTCACACCATCAACACTAAAAAGGCCACCATGAACTACAAAGACCTTTTCATTTAAGACATGAGCTAAAGGTAAAGAACAAAATACTTCGGCAAAGAGCTCAACAAATGTCTCACTCAACTTCAATCTGACTTCACCCTCGAAACCATATATTTTGTTCATGCTCTTGCTCTCATGATTCCCTCGAGCAAGATAAATAGCTGAAATTTTTATAACAAGAATCAGTTATCAGAACACAATGCTGTCATAAGAAAACCATTCTGAGCTTCACACAAATGAATTAAAATCAAATAACCACTATAATAGATTACATCTTACAATCATAAAAAATGCAAGGAAATGATGACTCAAGCATTGAAACACTTAAAAGTTGTAAGCTAACTTTGATGAATGCCCAAAAGTGGAAATCAAACATTAACCAGCCACATTCAAAAAGTAATGCAAATGTCATGCTAAACAAACACAACAACTAGAAAGATTATTTAAACAGTAATGTCCCTGGAAAACATAATTTGTATGCACAGGCTAACATAGATGACTTCGACAAAAGGGGAAAATAATATCATATGCAAAAAAAATGATGACTAATGAAAATAACATAATTCATTCATCCATAGTTCTCATTTCTATCAATGCCACAATTGAAGAAGGCATAGTTGAGTTTCATTCACAGTTCATCAAAAAGATGCACTGTATATGTCTTAAACATAAAGAAGATAAACAAAACCTCAAAGTGTCTCTAGCATCTAATATTCTCCTTTCAACCATTCCGAAAGTAACTTCACAGAATCTCAAGAAGGTTTGACCATTTAGAAACAACTTCACAAAATCTCGAGAAGGTTTACTTAAGGACATTTCAGAGCATATTCAAAACTCTGTACTTCAGTTAGCACAAAAGAATGTTATGTAGATGTCTTAGCACAGCGTAGAAACAGGAACCAGTTTTTAGTATTTCCCTTCCACCAACCAAGAATTCAAAATTATAATCCTCCTGTTCACTTTCAAGTATGACTGTTAATGCCATCAGCTGATACCTTTTAGTCATATACAAGTCTCTCTTCTTTTTTTTTTCAGCGAGCATCCTAATTTGGCGCAACAGGCAGACTAACTGCACCAAAAGCGGAGTTGTTCAGGCTCTTCAGGCACTCCTCAAAAACAACAAGGGGGTGTGATTGTCTTGTCTAGAGAAGTTTCAAGGGATTTGGTTAAACAACCATGGGGATTGGATCAATGGTTGATACCTTTCAGACAAGATTCTATTAGGAAAAAGGATCAAGTCTGCCAACATACCGATCTAGATTAGTAAATAATGAGTGAGGCCCTACAGGCAAAGACTTAACAGAAATGCCGGTTACTTGTTTCTTCATTTATTTTTCAAAATAATGGGAATTTATATTTTTCTTTTTCCAGAGCACAAATATGCTGAACTTATTAAATTGGCGAGCATTAAAAATATGAGATTCTTGGCCAATGTCCCAAGCAGACTAAATATAATGTTTGTAATAGCAGGACATAATAAAAAAAACAAAATTTTATGCTAAAGATGCCACACGGAGATATCAGAACAAAAACTCAGAAATAGAACAAAGTAAAACAAGATAAAATTGGATGTATAAGGGAAAATGTTTTACCTGATGGAGACATGCACTTGAATGCAAATAGTGTGAGAATGCATTCAAGAGAGAAGGATCCACGATCAACAAAATCACCATTAAAAAGATATGGATTCTCTTCTGAGGGAAGACCATTTAGCTCAAATATATTCAGTAGATCATAATACTGCAAGTTATCAAAAAGATAAACTCAGCTCTCCAATGTAATTACGAGGTAAGGGAGAAAACCCACAAGAGTAAGGAATGTCATAGACATTAATCCCTGCAGACCACAGATCAAGTATACCATCCAAAAAGACATGATTCGAACCTGACTTTTAAAGCATTAGAATCATGTGCAATGAACACCAGGAACTATGTTATTTGGGAATAAATAGGTTACACGTCTAATGCTGTAAAAGGGAAGGAGGCAGTCCCCAAGAATGTGGGTTGAAGATAAAAACACAGCTTCACTCCTTTAGTTGTGAGGCCAGAAAAAAGAATACGAATTTTGCATGAAAGTCGTCACGATGCACAACAAGAACCAAGTCACTGATTTTGTTACTTTCACTGATGCTGCCACTTTGTTATGACTTGTAAATTTACATGCTTTAATCATATCTTACCAATGATATGTTATTTCTAAATCAAAATTACATAATAAATAGATGATAAAGTGGATCATGTTTATGCAACAAATAAAACAAATGACTCAATGCTTGTTAAATTTTTTTTTATTATGGCTTACCTAATGAAAAGTTTGATTTTTTGGAGCATGTTAGTATAATTAGAGGAAATTTCCCGAGTTAAATAAGTTGCCCTTGCCAAGCCCTTGGGCATGTTTGGTTGGGTGTATATTTGGGTATGAAGTATCATAGTGTTATAGATAAAACAAAAATAGCATGATGAGTAGAGGGTAGTTGGGTGCGCATTTGAAATCGATAAATGATTAAAAAGATAAAGAGCAAATGGCTGAAAAGTAGAAATATATAGGAATAAATGATTAAAAATAGGAATAATGACTGAAAAATAGAAATATATAGGAATTTATGATTTAAAAATTAGAAAAAATAACTGAAAAATAGAGATAATGATTGAAAAGAAAGAAATGTGAGGTGCATTGGGTATTACTTTGTTTAGTTAGTGTATGGAGCGCAGTGTAATGAGGGTGGAAGGTAGGGATTACACACCCGTGTAGTAATCCAAAAATGAGCAAAGTTCAAGTTCCTTGTTCATGGTTTACAGATCAGCATGTGTTCCATGCGAGTTGCTTGCAAATGGCTTGTCTCTACAATATCAAGCATTAGAAAACAACCCTGCAGATATATACGACTAAGGAGGGGAGATAGGCTACTCAACCTGTTAGTCAAATTTGAGGTCTCATCTCTAACAGGAAAGTTTAAAATTACATAATCTAGGGCATTGGAGAAGCATAAACAGTAAAGATATATGAAGCGCCAAAAATGAAATGAAATACATGTAATAGAATTTTTAAACAGGATAAGCCAACCAATTATTGAAACCATCTAATGGCACAGATCAAGTACCAATTTTCTGTTGGTGAAAAAAATAACTTATGAATCATGAAATAACCACAATTACCTACTTGTAAATAGTTAACATGGGTAACATTACCTACTTGTAAATAGTTAACATGGGCAACAGTTTAGGAACAAGATACCATGAAAACAAATATACATTTATATTGTATATGTTCATTTAGTGTGATCTTTTTAGCTACAATATATATCTTTATTTTTTTAATTATTTATACTGCACTTGCATTGAGATATTCAAATAATTTTTGAAGTCTTCCCATTTCTCTCTACTTTACCGATAAAGTTAAGTCATAATAGCAATATGTGTGTGATTTGTCATATTGAAACACTGCCCCAAACTAAGGCAACCTTACATGAAGGCCTCCTTACATTTACTTTCATTTTGAAAACCACATCTGAGAAAATAGTGGCCAAAGTTTGAAAACAGAGTATGATCTCAGCCTCATACAAATATCAGATACAGAGGATCCCTATTTTACTCTATGAAAACCAAATTTTCATGAAAATTAGTCCTTAACAACAATTGGTTTGAAAGAGCAGCAATTGGTTTATGTTTCCTGGTGTAAAAAGCAAATGCCCAAACGATTTAACTAATTGCAGGGCTACAAAGGGAGAACTATTTTACTAAACAACCATTAAAGCACCAGTCATAATTTAATTTCATAAGTTTGATTCTTGATGAGAGCTAAAAGAATACCAACCTGCCCATGTATGTCGCCACAAACTGTAAAATGTTTGCCTTCTGGAATGATCACATCCACAAGAGAAGGCATAGCTCGCAGCATTTCTCTGGCATTTAACACAATCTGATATGCATACCTATGACAGAACATGTGCAGATTGACATAGTAAGAGGGAGGTCCAGGAGATGATATTATGACACAGTTATGCAAAGGGAGGTGCATTTTACTGAAAGTTCACATACCGTTTGTGCAAGCACTTCTGATTTTTGAAGTCTTCCATCATTTTCTTAACAAAATCCAAAGTGACAACATCTCCCTCAATCCGTGCACCAGTATACTGGGGCTCCACTTCTGTTATTCAGCAGGAACAAAATTTTCAGCAGGTACTGCAAATGTCAGCACATGCATTGAGCAATAGCTACAAAAGATATGACATCTTTAAACCAAAGGCATACCAAGCCTCAACCCTTCTTGTGGAAGGCATACCAGCCTCTAAATTTGATCTATTCGTTGTAACCTAGGTTACACCAAAAATAGGAATAGCATCTGTTAATTCTTTTTTGCCTTTCATCCATTGTTTCTGATTAATTCTTGCCATTGTCTTCTTTTCATTAATATCTACCATTTTTTAAGGGAAAAAATAAGATCCTAGGCATGAACACTTGACCAAATCCATCACATCCCAGGAAGAAGTGATACAAAACTGGCAAATTTGCAAAACGGGAAACTTTAAACAGAACAACAGTGAAAGGAGGATAACAAAAGGTGGTAAAAATGCCAAGCAAGGGAACAAAGTGGACTACACAACAACTAAGAGCAGATACATATGGCATGAAAATCAACAAAAACTAGCAAATACCTATTGCATGAAAATCAATAGTATCAGCAACAGAACATCTTTCAGACTCCTGTACAGCAATTGCTTCTTCAAATCTTATTTTTTGTACAGCCTTTTCACATTCCTTCAACTTCTTCGTAGCATCAGGATCATTTGGACAAATTCTTTTGACCTGTGATGCACATTCGGGAAAGTAAAATGAACACCAATTATCTAGAACCAACTCTCAACAGCTACTAAAAATACATACTAAGCTGCAGGTCAATTCATGAAGAAAGCATTCATGAGAATACAGCTTGTCATGCTTGCACATTTGTTCACTTGACTGACAATGACATAATGCTTCTAATTCAGATAACTGAATCCATCAAGGATAAAGTGACCAAATCTATCAATAGAAAAAAAAAGGCAAAAACCAGTAGGTGCCTTGAAGAGAGAAAGAAAGCAAATGACTCCGAAAAATGACACTTTGAGCAGCACTCATTGTACATTCAGGCCATCATATGCAACCAGAGAGGGAAAAAAAATGGAGATATTCAAGCATATCGATAAAAGAGAGTATACTATGAATAATCAACAAAACCTGTTGAAAATCTTTTAAGGCTTCCTTAAATTTTCCCATGGCAAGATATGCTGCACCTCTCCTATAATAACCCTGTAAAAAGTAGAAGAAAACTTTAAGCACTCAAGCACCTAAAGCATAAATGCAAAAAAGATTTAAGGAGCAGTATACCTTTGAATATTTAGGATTAACTTCAATAGCTTCAGTAGCATCTTGTATGGCACTTCCATATTCCTCAAGTTTAGTGTGAGCCAATGCACGGTTTGCCCAATAAACAGCATTCTGACGATTTAGTTCAATGGCTTGACTATACAAGTCTATAGCTTGAGAATACTTATGGGCTGAAAAGCGAAAAAACTTAGTCAAATAAGTGCTTAAAATAAGGTAAATAGTAGGCCAAAAACATCTCAGGCAATGCCTAAAGAACAGATTCCTAATATATGATTTGGAAACATCAGTCTCTTGAGCAATCCAATGCGTCATTGCATGATGCCTCAAGGTACCAGGCCTATCATTACTGATTAAATAGAACCCTTAGGCACCAACTCCTGATTAGAAGCCCAAAAATCACTTACTCAACTAGTCGTGTTTAACAGTTTAACAGCTTCTGGTCCACATTCATCTGTAGTATTAGAATACCAATCAACTTAAAGGAAAATTTATATAGGATTGCTTTCAGGGAAGCCATTCATTTGAGCAGTAAAGGAACAATGTGCTAAACATAGACTAGCAGAAATGAGAATATGGAGATGGATGTGGCTCAAAATGACAGAAAGAATTAGAATCCAAGGACATTTAGGGTAGAATACAAGGTAACTTAGGTGTAGCACCAATAAGTAGTAAGATGTGGGAAAAAAGGCTTAGACTTTGGCCATTTCACCAGAGACCAAGAACAATGCATGCTAAGAGTAGTTCGGCTCAAAGGCCCTTAGAAGAAGAAGAGAAGACCTAAAAGGACATGGGTGAGGTTAGTGAATAAAATCTTGAGAACCTATATAATTAGATGTAGAAACGTTGCATGGTTGAGTTGACTAACATAATAAGATTTGTGATCCTGACTCTAAAAACTTGAAATAAGCCTTCAATGATGATAATAATAGCCTAGTAGCCCATGTTCCCTAGCACCTGCATTGCATTGGATGAATATTTAAGAATAGAATAGAAAAGGGGCATTACAAGTACCATTAAATGCTTCATTAGCACGAAATTTGAGTTCTTCAGCTTGTTCAGCAGATGAATTTGAATTTGTAGTATCGCCCATGCTGCTTGTTTGAATGAAGTGTTTATATTGGATGACAAGACTGCTCCTAGTTACACAACAATGGATCCCATAGTCTCACTTCAGTCCACCAGCCTCTAATTTCTCTGGTAGCCTGTTTGCCACCTTGTCAGATGATTAAGAAAATTAATAAATCAGAATGTGTGGAAAAGCCAAATAAAAGATACATCAAAGAAAGAATGAAAACAGGAACCATATGTGATATCTCAAAACAAATGTTGACAACATTCATGAATTTGCTCGTAAAGCTCTTCCTATTGCCCCTTAGCGGCACATAGCATACGTCAGCATAAACATCTAATATCAAGATCCAACTGTTAAATAGCATACATCACCATGAACATCAAACATCGAGGTCCAACTGGTACACCAATTTCCCTCACTTCTCATGTTCTACTGCCTAAATGGTAAAAAACTCGCCTCAAAGAGAAAATTTTGATTTTTTTTTATTTACTACTGATAATAGACCAATTCTAGACATTCTAAAAGCTAAATTTCAAGTTTCAATCAAATTATAAGGAAAATATTATGGGATAGGTACAAGGCCAGCTATGCTTTATGATATAGAACAGTGGGCAATCAACAAACATCACATCCAACAGATAGTGCAGATGAGATGGGGATGTTGAGAATCTTGAGATGATTGTGCAGTACAGTTATAAAGTATAAAATTAGAAATGAAGCAATTCAAAATAACCTAAAGGCGAAATCAATACGTGATGAAGCAAAGAGAACTAGAGTTACGTGGTTTTATCACATATAATGATGACCAAAAATTCCATCAGTTGAGAGTGAGTTTATCCAAGTAGAAGATCAAAAAGGCTCAAAGAACATGGTTGAGAGTTGTCAAGAAAGATATCAAAATACTTGGATTTGCTGAGGACATAACCCAAGATTAACGAGAACAGTTCGACAGGATCTGAAAACTGACCCACTTATGTGGTAAATGGTATACAACAATGATGATGCTGGGACTGATTTGCGGACCAGATACATGACTTTTTCTAATGCGTACTGCAGTTCAATCCAAACAGGGTTCATTGCCCCATTCACATGCCATGAATCCAAATCGAAAGAATTCAGCACTTCAAGCCAGAAATTGGCAAATAAAGTACCGCTAAGGAAAGACAACCACAGCACATGCCATGCTGAAGGATCACACTGCAGCGATGTAACACATTTAAGAAACCAAGGTCATTCATGAGATCTTCCTTTCACCGGAAGGAACAACCATTCCACTCATATGGTGGGCTGAGAAGAAATGGGACAGAACTTTAAAAAGGATATACAACAATACAAACGAGCAGTCTTCTGAAACTCCGAAGAAAGGGAAATATTGACATGGACCAGTTAATAAATGGATCGCACGCCACAAAATCCAAGCATGCCGATGCCAGGGACGTAACTATCATTCCACGTACCAAGCAAATCCAACTTCAGATATGCATCGTCTTCGACAATGAGAAAAGAAGACAGACGAAGAGCTTGAATTCCTAAACCAATATACAACAGTGCTTCAACTCATCAGTCGCTTGGATGAACCGTTTACAGAAATCGTAACGCAAACGCAGTACGATACTCCTGCGCTCGCCTGCCGCCGTCATCGCTTCCGAAAATTTTCCGCGATTGAGAAAAGAAACAGAAATGAAAATACAAACATCTTTCTTTTCCGGCAATACGAATAAGAGAAAATGAATAGAAGCAGAAAACTAAACTTTCGAAAAAATAGAGACTGATGAAGGACATACTGTGATCAGATCGTTCGCAAACAGAAACCCTTTTTTCGCGTTTTCGCTTTTCGTTTCCCGTTTGGAGGTAGAGATTTGGATTTGGAACTTGTTGCGGTGACAGGGGTTTCGACAGAAGTGAGGAACCCTAGTTAGAGGTGCTGCTGTTGTGTACGTCGCGGTTGACTTCTCCCTTATTTATCTACATATTCTGAGAAGCAATAGATTAAAATTCATAAAATCCAGACCGTTCATCGCAATTCATAGATAATACTGTCTATTTGTAATTCGACTCTAAAATAGTCGTAACACAACTCATGCGGCTTATTTTGGGTAGATATTGCCACAATTTTTTCTCTACATCATCCCAAGCTAGTGATTTGTTTATTCAGACATCAAAGATGTGATCTCCATGATGAACGGTCTCGATTGGGTATTGACGTCGTTTACACTGAGAAAAGATAAATCCAGTGATGCGTTGTCGCGTTGATGCATGATGTTCGTGCTTTTAAGGTGCCGTTGGGAAGATTCTAGTCTAAAAGTGAAAAGTGCAATCGGCCGTCTGACACACACGCGAGAGAGGGCCGGCTCGTGCAGACATACGCGATTGCGTCTGTCTCCCACTTGAGAGTAGAAAGCGAAAGGACAAGGAAAACAAGCCTCAAGGGTCTATTCCGGTCAGTGTCACCCGACGGATGTGCGCGTCGGTCTCTCGACGCTGAGCGAGTTGGTTGAGTTGCACATTCATGGCCGCCAGTATCCATGCTAAATGCGGGTTGCCAATAACAACCACAAGTTTCTGTCAAATTGCTCATCTGCTGGAAGACTCGGTGTGGACGGAGTGGACGTAATTTTAATTAATGATCTTAGGTTCGGATTGGCAATTGTGTTGATTTTAATTAATATATGTTTCAAATGCATCTGTTTAGCACGCATTCTCTTAAATACCCTGCATCCATACACACCGTTAAGCAGCTCTATTTGGATGTATTATTAGCAGCAATCTTATTTTATTATTATTACTTATATTATCAGTTTTTTTTCTTTTTTTATTTAATAGCCTTTATTACTGGGTTGCTTACCGTACTTTTCTACCGCATTCCATTGCCCACGCTTAATGTAAATGTTGTTAATTATGGATGGACTCTTCTTGGCCGTCACGTGCCCAGGCTCGCGCACTGCTCGGGGTTTGTGCGGCCGGCACGAGTAGACGTCAGAAGCCACGTGGCATCAGTTAAGCTCGCAATCCTATTTAAGCGTTTGCCGCTCTTCTTTCCGTTTGATTTGCCAGTTCTCTTCCCGGCTTCCACTCCCGCGCTGGTTCCTGCTCCTCTGCTAGGGTTTTCAGTCGAGAGAAACTCAAAATCCAACCCATCTGAAAGGTTTTGCTACCCGAACTTCGAAATTTTCATCGGCTTTATTCGTGTGCGTTCCAATCTCTGACCGGCGGATTTTTTTGCTGCCCTCGCAGTACAACAGTTTGGAATTCTACGATTTCACAGGATCTTTTGAAGATCAAGCTCCAAATTCACGACTGCTGGCTCTCTAGCTGTATTATTTTATGGCATGCTTTCATTTTGATGGGTTTTTGCCATATTCTTCCAGTTCCGCTTCGAAATTTGTTAGCCAAATCTCAGAATCCGGTCTCTCTGCAGGTTTTCCTCTCGTTTCGAATGCTATGTTTTGAATTTTGAGCTTTTTTTCTGCCTTTTTGGTTATTTATTCTCTTGGATCAATGTGCTTTCTTTGGCGATCCTTGATCGTAAAAGACCTTGCATTTCTACGATTTATCTCTAACATCCAAGAATCTCGTTCGCTGGTTCTGATCTCCATTTTCATTTACAGCATTGACGTCGGTCACTTTTTTCTGGTGACTTCGTAGTTCAGTTTTACAGATCCGAGAGATTAACCTTGTTTTTTTTTTTTCTATGGAAAAAACATGTTATTGTAGGTTTCTTCTAGAAAATCCCAAATCCGAGTTTGAAATTTTAGTTTTTATTTTTTATTTTTATATAATGTTTCGACTTTCGATCTCAAATCTGTTCCTTTTTGCGTGTGCATTGGAAGTGACTCCACCTTGCCCTGCCCTGCTTCGAAGCCTTATTAGCGTTAATGTGCTCCAAATGCTAAAATGAGGTGCAATGCCTGCTGGCGAGAACTGGAAGGCCGAGCGATTACCACCACATGCGGCCACATCTTGTGTATCCTGTTGAATGTAATGATTTTCTTTTCTTTTTTTCACAAAAAAGAATGTGCATGTGTGTCAAGGTATTTCTGCAGATGGATCTTTTGAGATTTTCTTAACTGCGGAGAAGGCACGGAGGATGCCAGCAAGATTCTCAATAGTGATGCTGCTTGCCCCATTTGCGATCAAGTGCTCTCCAAAAGGTACAAGCTTCAGCTACAAGGAGTAATGAGCATTTTTGGCTTTTGACAATACTGAAGCTTGACAAGCCTGAATGCACATGAACATAGTGCTGACACCTTTAGCTATTTGTATTCATCTATAAGATTGTAACTTATGACATTTTATTTATATTACCTACAATAATTCAATGTTAGTAAGCACTTTACTGATGAAAATGGATGAACTATTTTATTTATCAGTCTCATGAAACCAGTGGACATTAATCCCAATGATGAATGGTTGAATGTAAGTAATGATCCACTTGCTTTTCAATTGTCTTTTGCCTTTTATTTTTTTCCCCTGTTTTTAATTAGGGTTTCTTTCTGCTGTTTTTTTTATGCAGATGGCCATGGCAGGAATGGCTCCCCAATTCTGTATCCTTGACTCTGTGAATCTATTTTGAAATTCCTCCAGGTTTGGTCTTACGGCGCCTCTATCCATTTGTTATGGTGTCTGCGTTGCCCTATTCTTCCTTCAAAAGGTCGCTCTGCCAAACCAATCCAGATTTTTCAGCATCGTGCACTGTCCATCAGGATAAGTTCATTTTCATACCATGAAATTAGTTCCTGGTTACCTTCTCAAAACAGTGTGTATGATGTAATGACTGGCTCAGGTTGAACCAAATATCGTGAAGTTGTGTGGCACATCATGTTAAATCAGTTCAATGGTGCGATGTGTTACGAAATTTCATTACGAAATTTCATTATCTGGTGAAATCAAATGCATCGTGAACTATTGTTCCAAAAGAAGAAATTCTCTCTTTTCCTTGACCAAGGTCAGTGATGAAAAGTGCATATCGATCTGTAATGTTCTTCATTGGGCAAAAGGAGCTGGAGTTTCAATACAAAATGAACAAAATTGTTGGTCAGTGCCGGCAGAAGTGTGAGTCCATACAAGAGAAGTTCACAGAAAAATTTGAGCAATTGCATAGTGCATACCAGAAATTGTCCAAGAGATGCCAGATGCTGGAGCAGGAGCATGAAAGCTTGTCTAAGGACAAGCAAGAACTCCAAGAGAAGTTTGCTGAGAAATCCAGGTCGATCTTTTGCGTTGCCTCTACTGACTTAATGTCAAGGAAATGGAAAGAGAAAAAAGTGCATGCCTCATGAAAATATTCCTGAGTTATTTCCTGAATCTTATGTTGGGGCTTAAGAGCTCTAATTCTACTCTTGTAAATCTGTCCACCAGGCAGAAGAGAAAACTTGATGAGATGTATGATCAGATGAGAAATGAGTACGAGTCTTTGAAGCGATCGGCTATCCAGCCTGCCAGCAACTTCTTTCGCAAAGCTGAGCCTGACTTGTTCACGAGTCCAGCCAATATGATGGACAACAGAGATCACCTCGGACAAGGTAATACCATTTTCATTAACAATAGTTGAGGTGGTTTCAGTGCACACTTTGTGGAAAAGGAGCCCAATTAAATTTCACTAGGGAATGTTGTGTTGCCTCTAAGAATGAGTTTATTTCATTGAAGTTAGTTGTCATTGAGTATTAGAATGAAATATGAACCCAGGAGTGAAATATGAACCCAAATCCAACAATTTGTAAAAAAGAAAACATATCTCCTGTACTCATATTTGAGTGGCAACTAAGCAGCCCATAAACTCTGAAGCAATTGATCGTTCAATTCCCTTACTAGTTTTGCTGCTTTCAAAAGTCATTGCTTGTGAGAGTGAGAGTGAGCTAAGTTCGTTAAGCTCCCCCAAAAATACCAGTTGATTTACTTGTTGCAGATCGGTCCGTTTTTACTCCTGAAACTCCAGGGCCAAGAGAAGATATATGGCCTTCGGCCAGACAGAAGAACTCCAATTCCGGTCCTTTTGATGCTTCTGGTGGTTCACCACCAAGACCAGGGCCAGTTATTGGAGATTCAAACAGCAGAAGAGTACCCCGCTCAGTTTTTGGAGCTGGTCCTAGCAATCCCTCTGCCACGCTGCGGAATCTCATTCTTTCACCGATGAAGCGCCCTCAACTCTCACGCAACCGGCCTCACTTGTTCACGTAAATGTTCTCCCTTGCCTTTCCCACATAGATGTTGTTATTTTAACTAAATTTAGACACTCGGGGTCTCCTTTCCAGGGGTCTTGAGTTTTGTCTTTGCCTTGGAAATTACAAACTCGAAAACATTAAAAAATAGAAAAAAAAAACAGTTCAAAAGAAATTGAAAGGAAGTGTTACAGAAACAACACCCTGATTCCATGCTGCTGCTTTGTTAACAGGCTCTAAACCTGAAGAAGGAAGAGCTAGGAATGTAACTGCAGCCTTGAAATTCTGGCCTTCCGTTGTCTCGAGCTGCCATTTTCTTTCATTGTGAATATTTGACTGGTAGTTGAAAAGTCTCCCCATTTCTATACCCTTTGTTCTCTCTTTGCTGTATTTTTGAGCTTGACCTCTAAGAGTTCTTTCAAAGGCTAAACAATACAGGAAATTGATCTGGGCCATTCTTTTACAATATAGTAAGAGGAAAAGAAATTTACTGAGAACAAAAATCCTTTGCATGCACACTGGGATGCCTCTAATCTGCCCCCTTCTTACCATATATAGACACGCAAAATGATGCATACCATTGAACTGGCAGTCTAGATTTTGACATCTGATATGTTAATGCCTCAGAAATTAGAACTGAAGTACCAATTCCTGAAATCTAGGCCCTTAATTTGAGTTGCTTCCCTTTATCGTGCATTAATGTACTTGAAACCTCCAGCCCATTCTAGCACATAATGGTAGAAAAATTGTGCAATTTTGACTCTTTAGCAGTAATACCTTGAATATTAAGTGCATTACTTGGATGTGGACACTTTGCATGCGGACGCTTCCACCCAAGAACTAGTTAGCATTAAGCTATTGATAAGTCAAGGTCTATAGAGGCAGAAGTATTAGTTCTTTCAATACGCCTAACGATCCCCTATCTTGTAACTACATTGAATTTAGGATTTTGAATATTGCTCTGTGCCATCTTAGGAGGGCAAAGAAAAGCCATACAGTTATACAGGTTAATCAGCTGAGCACATGATAGTCAATAACGGTGGTACCATTCAATCGTAAATGGTTGATGAACAAGGGGTTTTCCTCAATCAAAACCATATTACGCTCTCAGATATATAACGAAGAAAAAAGCACCAGATCAAAAACGCTACTGGTGTATGCTACTATTTTATTTACAATTATGAGCTACTTTATCAGGTGAATGGGCAAGAAAACTTTCAGGACTGGGCCCTTTGGCAATAAGTCAATGGTGTCTCCAAACTGGAGGGTGTAGAATACATGAGAACCATCAACATATATGACACCTTCCTGACTGTACCATCTGATTTCCATTGTTTGGTCTGATTTGACTATTCCATGCATCAAATGATCATCCATTTGCCCAGGCGAAATCGGCTCTCTCACCTTATACTGCAGATGTTGACATAAAATAGGCATAGGAAATCCTCCAGCTGACAGCATTGCTGCAGTTGATCCAGCAGCTGTACAAACTCTTAGACCACTTGATCTACAGTTCACCAAAGAAGAGTTCTGGCCATCCTTTTTGATGCTGTAGAAAAGGAAAGCAATCTGTGTTTAACAGGCAAGTTTCATAATCCTATGGGATCCAATAATGTCAATTGTAGGGAATTTCTTACAGAAATGAGAAGCGTGAGACTGTGGCAGGGCAAGGGTGTGCAATTAGGATATCGTTCAGTGAAGAGGTTGATAGCACATGGCCATTTAAAGCTATGGACATCCTCGATAACTCAGAAGGAGCCCTGTGACCCTCAAGGATTTCATCAAGCACCTGAAAGATACGCAGATTGGATGAAGCCATGAAAAAAAATGAGGTTTTCTTGAACACAAACCAAATGAAAATTGCAATTTCTTGTTCAGATAAAAGCTGCATAGAGGCTACACTGATTTGCAGCTGAAAGCAAATTTTTTTTACCTGCCTGGATTCAAATTGGTATTCTCACTTGCAATATGGCAGCAGGAGATGTGGAAATAGTGGTGCTTATTTCCTATGCCAGCTAAGCTCAAATGATATGGTTATCGTGACAAACTGAGAAACCCCTGCTTCCAACGACTTCCAAATGGCTTAAAATCTCTGAAGAGGGTATCACTTAACTTACACAATTATCTGAAAGTCACAATTCTTTTTGTGAAGACAAGCAGCTTGTCAGTCTATTAACCTTACCTGTTCAAAGTTTGCACCAGTTGCAGCACAAAGATATCCAGTGCTCCTCGTTGCATCAAATTCATCACCAAGTTCTTCCACCTACAATATTAAGCAAAACAAATGGGATTTACATTGATATATATTGTTCTGCTTTCGTGATAGTCATGATATTTGGAACAGCAAAATAAAACCTACTCAATTTTAAGCAACTTCTTAGCATCGCCAGTAACCAACCTCCTCAACTTTGGTAGGGTCTGAGTTCACTCCTACAATAGGAATAGCGTCGTCCATGAAGTGACTGGTCTGCAAAAGTGTGCCATCACCACCGACTGTCACAACCAGATCAACATGATGTATTGGTTGAGATAGATCATTACGGAAAACAGGCTCCCAATCAAGTGATTTATGCCGTAGGACATCCTGGCAGCGGTTGATTGTCTCCTTATGAACTCTGCATCTGTCGTCTAAGTATCCTAAAATCTGCAATGCTTCCAATAGAGATCAATCTAACAGGCACAACATGCCATTTTGCAATAGTAGAAGGGACATAAAGTTTTGAAAACTTAAGAATGATGCAAAGGAACCATATGCTTGGACAATGATTGGCTATTGAAGAAAAGATGTAGAGCAGGGACGGTTTCATGAAGAACCAAGGAAGTGATCAAGCAGAGCTTGTCAGACCATAATGATATGTTCCAAAACAGAGATGACCAAAATAGGGTAGGGCATCAATCGCCTTTGTTCCAAAAACAAGAGAAAGAGGAGTTGAAGGGGCATTTGAAAACCCTATTAAGCAGGAACAATGGGTGCCTCAAAAATTGAATCAACTAACCACTTGTGATATTAGGGACAATTTTTACAATCTCCATCTAACGAGGCAACTATCCAGCCCTGGGAAATATCGTCCCCCATATACACAATCATTTGGCAGCTGTATATACAATGATGACAAATAAAAGCAATATATAAAAATCTCACTCATACTTGTTGAAACTGAATCAAATAAGGTCCCCAGAAAAACCTCAACCCCCAGGATATGCTCTTGTCGAGAATTTGACACTACTGCTAGAAATCCAGTGATTTAGTAAAAGGGGTTGGTCAATTCAAATACATTTGTGTTGTTTACATGAAAAGCATGTTGGCACAAATAAGTTTTTCAACTAAAAGTTATTTTGAGTTAACACTTCCTTTTATGATTGTCTGTTTGGCACATGGCAAATATACTTTAATTCATTTCAAAAGATTGTCAAATTAACCATCGAATGTTAGAAAACCTTCGATGACCCAGCATAACCATACTGTTGGTTGATCAGGATGGTTGGTTGGTTCATATCTGTGCAAATTAGTATTGATGGCTGGGTTTAGATTAATGAGACATATGATATCCCATCTGTATTCCTGCTCCATGTACTTTACTTCACCTGAGCTGTACGTATGGCTGAAAATGGTATCTATGGCCTTCCATGGATAGTTTAGCCTAAAACAGGTTGGATTCAGCCCATAACAAATGGCCTGCGGCAGTTAACATGATTGGATGACTGGTAAAGAGCTCTGGCATATTTGCAAACATATTTAGAGTCTAAGAACACAACTCACGGTTCCTTTTTGTTTGATCATTCTGTGAAAAACCAACATGAATGGTCTAATCATGAAATAGCAATCCATGAAATAGCTTATCCTTGAGAATTTTCCACAACATGTTGGGATTGCATCCAAACCCCCACTTGCGAAAAGGTGATCTTTTTGAACAGTCTCTGCGCGTAATAAGAATGACACAAGCACCCACCTTCAGTTTTCGCGACGCGCGCAGTTTACCACGTCCTTCTAACAATTTACAGGGCTTGACGAGCAACGCCGCATTTCCTCGTGGCTCAACTGGAATTTCTCAATCGGCAATAGCAGTGGAAATGACTATTACCCAGGAGTAGTTTTTGGGCGCCCAGCAGAGAATTCGACATTTGGGATTTGTTGGGCGCCAGACTGAGAAGAATTGGAATGCCCCAATTTGATAAGTAGGCAAAAGAAAGCATCAAGAAGGATGAATTTCTGTTCATTTAAATTTTAAACTAAGCATACAAACGCGTCCAGAAAGAGAGGAGGCCTTACCTGAGGGTTCCTTACGTGGGTGAGAGGAGATGAGACTCCGTCCGCCCGCCTGGGCGGGTAAACGTCGAAGGGCTTCAGCACCAGCGCCACTCTCCTCCTCCACATTCTCTCTGTCTTTCTCTCTCGCCAGAAGTTGGCACTTCGCAGGGTTGTAGAGGGTAGGCTCAGAATTTTCAGCAAATGCGGGGCGGCCATACGTCCCATAACATTGATGGGGCAGAAATGATTTAGAAAAAGAAAAAGAAAATCTGAAAAATTAATAAAAATAAGGACTGAATGACATGATGTAAAGATATAACGATTCAAAACGAAATAAAATAATCTTAAAATAAATATATTTTTAAATAAAAATAGAGAATAAATATTAAAAAATTAGATGGCAATTAACAATGGAAGAAACATATAAAGTTTAATAGTTAAAATTTATTATCACATTAAATATGATTAAAAAGCTCTTCTACCTTTTTTGTCCCTTTTATACTTATAAATAAATAATTATACAAAATATTAGAGAGTGATAAAGCGTATGTTCCAAGAGAAACGGTTCTTTGGCAAGTGATGCAAAATTATTTGGTCAAAATTAGTAAAATACTTTTAGTAAAGCAGGGAATTAAGAAAAAAATACTCATTTACAGAAGGTATTAAATTAATAACAAACTATTATAATATATGATTTTAAAAAAGGTTGTAAAGGCGACGTCGATATCATTTCAAGAAAAATAAGAGTGGTGTGAGAGAATAGTTTCGGAAACCTCTTATCCATGAAAGGTACCTTTGATTTGGTACGTGAAAGAAAAAGCCAAGATATTACGACAAAAGAATAAAGATGAAATGATATAGTAAATTTAAATCTGTGCATGATAATAATTGAAAATAAATTTTTTTTTTTAGAAAAGTAGAGGGTAGCAAATGAAAATATGCGACTAACTAAGACTGTCACAATTTAATACTTTTTAGATCAAATATATTGACTAATATGAAGATTAAATATAAAAGGAAAAAAAAGCGAGTAATCAAAATGAATTTTACGTCACCTATGTTTAATCATTATGTTTAACATTATTTATTTAATAAAAGGATTAAAGATTATTTTGATTTGACACTTAGTGGGTTATAGCATGTTAAAAAATATAAAATCATGTATAAAATATAAAAATCATTTGAGTCGTTTCAATAAAGTATCATAATGCAATAGAAATTTTAAAAATAAATAATTTACATGAAAAAATGCATTGTTCGTGCCAAAAAAGACTACTTTAGTAGAGCGCAAAGTAAAGGAAATAAAATACACGAGGCAAGTTAGGAGTTGATATTATTCATCCAGGAAAATTACATAGTCACGAGTTGGTGTTTAAAATAACCTGTAAAGGCAAAATAAATAAATAAATATCTTTTGTAAAGGAGATAATACCCAGAGCAATGACATTTGAATACAAAATAAAATAAAATAAATTAGGCAAGTAGATATTTTACAACGCGCTTAGGAAGTTCCAATTCATAAAGTCTCACCCATCCAAACGGTGCTTAGGAAGTTTCAAACTTTCAACCCATGAAATCAAGACACACCCATTCAAGATTCAACAACCGAAGCAACCGTTAGTTCAGGTGCCGCGTCTTTTATTCGGTCCACCCCTTTCCCCACTGGCACCAGCTAGCATTCATACTCGGCCCTGCAAACACCTTCATGCGTCAACCATGTAAAAACAAATCAGTATCTGCACCAGAACCTCCCAATTAGCCTGCTAACAGACAGGGACGGATGGCTATAAGCAGAAAAGTCTGCCGTCCGATTTCAATGTTCAGACGCCCGACAAGGGGCATTCGAATCCGCGCTTATCTTAACGTTGATTTTCAGCCATATTCCGTTCCAATCAAATGCCTTATCCTTCGCAAATCTATATTTTCTTGCTATTTTTTCAAACTCGATAGAATCCCGTGCATGCTGCGGCGTCGCCCGACTTTTCGGAACCTTATTAAATAGACGGTAGCGCGCGAATCGGCGCCTGCGTATCAGCGATCGCAATCTGTCAGAGTACGAAGTCTTCCCCTGGCAAAGCGGCAGCTGCGTTATAAGCTTCGCTTCCGAGAGGGAAAGGACGGATTCCATCACACCCTGCGCTTCTGAAACTCGATTTCTTGCGATTGTTGCGTCGAATGCGTTGATTTCTTTCACAGCATTTTCGTAGTTCCAGATAATCCCCTTAAGGACCCCTGAAAATCGTTTCTTTGAGAGATCTCGTCCTTCACAACCTGCGGAAATCTCTGGAGTTTGAATTTTAGGGTCTGGAGTGTGATTGCTTCCAGAAAAATAGGGTTTAAGGCGTCAGTTTCGGGCTTTGGGTTTTTCTTGACTTGGAGATGAAATCCTCCAGGTCCGCCGGGCGTTTTCTCCTCGTCAAGCAATCGTCAATGGCCCCGGAACGCGAGAACGAACCGGCAACGGTGGAGGGAGTGCCTGAAGGCGTTGAGTACACGATCCGACTTATGTATCTTGCGAATGAGGGGGACCTGAAAGGGATTGAGGAGCTGTTGGATGCGGGGGTTGATGTGAATTTCAGGGATATTGATGATCGCACGGCCCTCCACGTTGCTGCCTGCCAGGGGCGGAAGGCCGTTGTTGAATTGTTGCTCCGAAAGGGCGCCGAAGTCGATCCCAAGGATCGGTGGGGGAGCACGGTATTCTTTGACTCAGTTCTACTGTTTTTTATTTGCGTTGTTGGGGAGAATTAGGTCGGAAAAAATGGTAGATGTTGGGTGCTGATTAAATCAACAATGCACTAGTGAAAGAAGAACACTAAGAAAACATATCTTTCTTGGAGAAAACTGTAGCTTAATTAGAATAGCATGGAAATGAAGGGCGGCAACGGTTTACAATCGCTCCAAACTTGGCTACATCGACTAAGTTTAGCTTGTCACATAGCATCAAAACCTAGGTTTGGTTCTAGAAGAAAGTGGTAAATCATCCATTGATAACAACATTGCCGATTTCTTACATATTTATCGCTTGCTTAAGTCGAACTGGAAATGTAGAATGGCAGTAACGTTTTGATGCACTTTGGCATTATTATATATCAAAGGTGGTCAGTTGTGGGACCATGGCTAATGGATGGGGTATGATAGATGGATTTATCTTTTTATGTATAAGCGTGCTTAACTTCTAGGCTTCAATTGCTGATACTGTTTTGAATTTGTATGGGGTCTAGTAGTGGCTATTGTCGTATTCGTCAATCATTTATTTTCTGCTTGAACAGCCACTCTCAGATGCAATATATTACAAAAATTATGATGTAATGAAGCTTTTTGAGGAGCATGGTGCAAAGCCACTGGTATGTTTGCGAGTTGTATTCCTTGAATTTCAATATCTGCATGTGAATTATCACTTACCGGAAAAAAAAAAGAAAAAATTCCCAAAAAAAAGCTCTATGGGATTTCGATTTTTTTTATTTTAGTTAGTTTTTAACTTTCTATCCCCTTATGGATATGTTTTTAGAGTCTATTCATTTGATATCGTAATGCTTGCAGGTTGCCCCCATGCATGTTCTAAATTCTCGTGAAGTCCCTGAATATGAGATTGATCCAAGTGAGCTTGATTTTACAAACAGCCTTGATATAACCAAGGTAATTGATAATCCTGCTTTCTCTATGGTTAGTTAAGACAATTCATCTAACTGATGATGTTCAAGACTGTCCTTGTATGAATTGATTGTTATGAAATGCTAACTTTTATTGATTTAAATCTTATTAAAACATTTCATACTATGGGAATTGTTGACTATCTTGGCTCTAGATTGCAAGCTGCCTTATTTTCTTTTCTGTAAAACCGTTAGCTAGATGTGCTCAGAATGTGGTTTATTCAACTGTCTTGAAGAGCACATCTATTCTGCAGTTGGCCAGAGTGGAAACTGGGAATTGTTTCACATTAATCTTTGTATCAAGTTGACTGTTGGAACACATCTGTTCCTATGTCTTATTCCATAAGCCAGACATATCTGATATCTGTTCTGTTTCTTGCTTCACAAACCAGAATATGTATAAAGTCTAGCATGGCTGATGCTCTACTGGTAAAACCAAAACCAGAACATGAAGGCATGTTTTCATAGGAGATAATGAAATTTTCATTTTTGAAATGAAAAGGAAATGATGTAAGCAGAATAGGGTATGGTGTTGGCCTTAAAAGCGAATAATAACAGAATAGATAGGTTTTTGATGGGAAATATAGGTAATAATTGATAAAAATAGAGTTGTTGGTATGGGCATATTTCAAATCAAAGGATTGAAAGTTTTCTTTTTCTTACTAAACAAACACATCCTAGTTTCCAAATGGGTTAGGTAACCTCCCTTGGTGATACTCATCAAACAGTGTTATAACCATGACTTCCTTAACAAAATTTGAAAACAAGGCAAAAATCAAGATTAATTTGTACTCAATGACAACAAATAGCAACGAATTCAGTTTGTTTCTTTCTTTTGCATGTTTTTTCCTTGTCATCTTGTAAAGAGGACATTGAGCGCCCAAGAATTGTGCATTGGGGCCATTGGATTGACGCTTCAGGCCTCTTGTTCTTTTTGTTAGGATAACCTGGGTCAGTCTAATGGGCCATAAATTTAGTCTAATGAGCCATAAATTTTGGCCCATGTGAAGTTTGGGTGGTTATTGAACCTTTTAAAGTCATGCTTCTCTGTACCTCTGTCTCTCAACAGAAACTTCTTGGTTTACTCATTGTTACAAAGCTAATTGTGTTAGTCAGATATAGCTTTCCATGTTTTGGTATAAACACTGTGGGAGTATTTTCCTGTATCAGTTGGCTCTTTACAAAATCAATTTCTTTCCAAATATGTAAATATATGTAATAAAATAAAATAAAAATTACAAAAGGAGATATTATGAACTTATGATGAATAGTTTGACAAGAGATCATCAGTGAGGTACCTGTTAGGTTTTTTCTTCCTCTTTTTTTTTTTTTTTTCTGGTTAAAGTACCCATGGAATTGTAGCTGTGTAAGGTTGAACTGTGATCCATTCAACTTCCTTATATTCTCAGTTGTTCCTCAACTTACTAATTTTTTATACATTTTGTGGAAAATTATTTTAATTTCTGGTGGTGTTGTAAATGTTTTATTGTTACTGCTTCTTGCTTTTAACACGATGGAAAATATTCTAGGGAACATTTCGTACTGCATTTTGGAGAGGGATACAAGTTGCTGTGAAAAAGCTTAATTTGGATGTTATTACTGATGAGGATACTGTGTGGGTTGGCCATTTTTTATTTATTTATCCTATGTGTATGTTTGTAGATGTGGAGAATACTTCATGGTTATTGCTTAGTCACGAGGTCTTTTGTTTATGTTCTTTGGTTTATAAGAACCTTTTAGTCAGAATGGTTGATGCAAACATTTGTGCAAACACCATCTCATGGGGCAAAGTTTCATCTCTTCATTTGCTATATTCTTATGAAACTTCTCTATAGCACCATTCTAAGGAAAAAGGAACTTTATGTTCTAGTTGTGAGGTACTTCTTCTGAGATGGAGAACATGGCTAATGCAAGCCTGTTATATAAAGGCCCTTTCAAAAAAAGAAACTGCATGACTATGCAATAAACATGTTTCATGCTCAATGCATCTCTATGGTGCCTTCATGTTTTTTCTTTCTTTATCTTATCATTAGCTTGCTTTGACATTCTGATAGCTGGTTGAATTTACAGGAGAGCATTTAGAGATGAACTTGCATTGCTGCAGAAGATACGGCATCCAAATGTTGTCCAATTTCTTGGTGCTGTGACTCAAAGTAGTCCAATGATGATAGTCACTGAATACCTGCCCAAGGTGTTATATATAAGTTGCCTATATTTTATTTGACATGAGATCTTCTCAGTACACTGCCTCGATCTTTGTTTTGTGAAATCCACTCATATGTCGGTTTACTCTTCATGGCAGATGCCATTTTGTTCATCATTAATTATACAATTCTTTTGTCATGAAATATCTCTAATTGCCATTTATTTTCAGCTCCCCTGAACAGTTAAAAAATACATTACGTTTGATTGATGATTTTCAAGCCCACCTTTCTTAACTTCCCTATCAGAGGACAATTCATTAATTCTAACCTAATTTAGCTTCTTTGAGCTGCCATAGATACAATGGAAACATAATTTTTGGTTACCAAAAGTATTGATCTAGATTGCAAATGGCTCTATATGATGGTGCAATTTAGAAAGCAAAACAAAGAGTGTTCGGTGATTATACAACACCACTAGGGATGCAACTTGGATTTACATCTAGTTGAGGTTAAGCCAACCCTAACTCTATAATAGAAAATCCCAAACACTCAAAACCTAATTGTAAAGCTTTGAACCAACCATAATCCAATCCTAGCAAATTCAGGTTTCATTAGACTTGATAATTCATGATGTATTGTGATGAAGAACTTTGTGTTGATCTTCAATTTTTTTCATAATTTTATGAATATATTATCAACTTCAGTTGATATATGATTTTATGTATGATTTATCTATGGAAGAAGGTGATTGATCATCAAAGGCTTTTGAAAAACTTATAACATCAATATTTTGTGTTTAGTGTCTAAAATTCAATTAAATTGGTATTTATATGTATCTATTGCATGTTGTGATTAGGATTGCTTGAAACTGAGTTAAAATTCAGCCCAAGTTTTGTATCCAATTCACCCTCTGTCAAACTAGGCTTTACTCAACAGTAACTTTGCAACCAAACTTTAATGAAACCTATACAACCATAACCTAAATTGGGTTAGGTTAGTGGGCTCAGGTTGAACACAAATGAAGTTTCTCCCTTAAACATTGTGTTGGAATCGTGGTCATATACAAATTAATATTGAAGTCTCAGTGTTCTTTTTTGAAAATGCTTTCGCTGTCATTTGATATTATTGTACCATAAGAGCCCTTTGATCAAGAAGGGCCAACCATAAAAATAAATGGGGATTGGGGATTTTATGTATTTATTGTGATGTTTCTAATTCTGCTATTTCCTTATCATTCCATCATATTTCTAAGGGAAATTCATTGCATTAATTCTTTAGTCTTTCCTTCTCCCTAAGTAGTAGGAAGGAGTGTGCTTCTGTGATTTCCAAGTTATTCTTTTCCTTGCCTACTTTTCTGGTGATGCCGAGAGTGTTTCCAACCACCTGTCATTTGGCCCATCAAGGGAGATCAGGGGGGCATCGATGAGGACTTACAGGGTCTTCCTCATACTTGAGTCTATAATGTTCTGTGGACCAAAAATATTTCAGTCTCTTACAATGTTAATTCGGATGCTTCAAATTGGTTGTTTGTTACAAATAATGCTCATTTTTCTGAGTTTATGATGCATCAGTTCTGATTATTTTACAGGGTGATTTTTGCTTATTCTTGAAAAGGAAGGGTCAACTCAAACCACCATTTGCTGTTAAATTCGCCCTTGATATTGCAAGGTCTTTTACCTGATGTACTTGATCCTTTGCTTGCTGTTGTTCACTTATTTTGCCTTCCTAAGATTACTTTTTTGTAGGTTTCAATCTTGTATTGTCCTTTTATTTTCAGTACTATAAGCCTTAAAATTGGTTCTCATAATTCCCAGGGGAATGAACTATTTGCATGAGAATAAGCCAGAAGCTATCATTCACCGTGATCTGGAGCCTTCGTAAGTAATTAGATCAGATGTTTTATTGTTTCAGTTACTCTTATAGAAGTTCAATTCAGAGAAATCTTAATTCTGCCCTAAATATCGGTTATCAACCTGAATAGTCTTAAACTGTTGGTCTTTCTCCCATGGTTTTACTGCGAGTAAGATAACAGAAATATACTTCGGGATGATTCGGGGCATTTGAAAGTTGCTGACTTTGGACTTAGCAAGTTGTTGAGGGTAGCAAAGACTGTTAAAGAAGATAGACCTTTAACATGTCTTGACAATTCTTGTAAGTTCAGTTAATGTTTTCATTTTGCTTTGTTCTTTCTCCAACATACATGGCTTATTGTTTCTGTCTGTTTGTAAGGTTTGTCTACATAGATTTTATGAGGCTTGTTTTCTAACATGAAGAATTTGGTACCCTTGTTAGTTTCACTTGCAACTAATTAAAAAAGAAATGTAACTGTATAAATACTAACTAGAAAGATCTGGAATCAGTATAACTCAAATTTATATTTCAATATTCTTAATTATCTGATCCAGATGTTTGGAGAAAAGAGTGGCACGGTAGTTTCTATATCCTTTTGGTGACAGAAATGACATCAAACACATTTTTGCAACCATAACTGGGCCACTGGATTTATTGCTTTTTATCAGTGGGTATCGAATACCTTGTTTTTGGTACTGATGTACTCCAGTCAGAACGCTTGGATTCTGTGGTGTCTTTCTGGAGGTATATCTGCAAGCCAACACTTGCTATTAATCCCTTTTTTTTTTTTTGAACAAGCATTTTACCATAAAATGAAATGCAGATTGATATGTGACCTTGATAAGTCCTGTGTTCCTTTTTACTCCATTCATTGATGTGTTCTTTCTCTTGAGATCCTTGCTATCATTCTTCTCTTAAATATTTTAGTTGCTTGTGAACAGGTAGGTATATGGCCCCAGAAGTTTTTAGAAATGAAGAATATGATACTAAGGTGGATGTTTTCTCATTTGCTTTAATTCTTCAGGAGGTAAAACTTTCTTATTTCCCTCAACCATAACAATATAAGCATGCTAATTTTATGTCATTGTTTCAGGATTCAGAAATGCTAGAAAGTATGTTGTCATACTGCAGTTCCATCTCATGATTTCTTGTCCTTCGAATGCATAATTATTCCTGGTTGTTGATGTTTACATTGTTATTGAGTTCAAAGTTATGAACTTTTATTTTTGCATGCCTATTAGAAGAGGGGAAAAAGGAAATCTTATTGATGTAATCTGGGACTGGGAGAAAATTGCCCCCTCCTGCAACTTTTTACTTTTAGAATTGGATGCTATGGTCTTTGTTGATGGTTCATGAATTTGGAAGTGTCTGAAACTTCAGCGTGAAAAGCATATCAGGCATCAAATGTATGCCTGCAGTTGTGAAAAATGAATCAGAGCCAATTTCCTTGCATTCAAGCTTTATATCCCACTTTAATCCTGGATTGCGAATCTTCCTCCAAGTTTTTATTTGCATGTAGAATTACATGAATTAGTTGTTAGAACATACAAACGAACACAAATTTCTTTTCTTTGTAGTTCTTTCTTGTGGTAGGTTGTCAAATTTGTTGGTTGGCTCCCTTGCTCCCTCCCTCTCACACACATGCATGCACAAATTTTTCTGCATGACTAATCTCTATCTCACATGCATAATTTTTTTTTTTGCAACACTGTTTGGATGGAGAGGTAAAGCAAGGGATTACAAAGAATTTCATATAGGTTACCTGATTTGATATTTTACCATGTTTGTCTGGTTGTGGTATTTGTTATCTGGGTAAAGTAGAAATTTAAATGGGGTGTAAAAGAGAGGATTACTTTATGAAGTGAGAAATGGTTGTAAATGTTTAAATGGGGTATTTATAACATGCTTGATGGTTCGAATTGGCAGTTTCAATTTGAAATTTGTGGAAAAAAGGAGGAAAAAGTAACGAGTAATCGTTGCTCAAGAAAATTTCTAACTATTGCTTCAGAAACAAAGTAATTTTAAAGGAATGTAATGAGTATTTCTTGAAGGCACTGTCTGGTATGCCTTCACTGATATCATCTTTTACAGTGGTTTTACACTGATATCATCCTAGGTAATCTGTAATTGATTCATGTTTTACTGCTACCATCCAAACAGCTCCTACAAAAAAAATGGTAAGGTTGGGATGATATCTATAATTGATTCATAATTATGGAATATGCTAATCACTTGGTAAATTGTAAATATAAAACACTGCTTATAGTAATCATCACAATGAATTACTTTGGACACTGCATGAGGTAACAATTGAGCTGGATACTGTTTACTTCTCTTGCAATTGAACTTTTTATGTTTAACCTCTCATGAATTGAGAAATTTCATCAGTGAGTCGAATGGGATCAACCACTTAATGTGATCTTCTTGTGTATTGGACCATGGCACATTGTTGTGATTTCTTTGCTTCTCATAATCTGAGGTCATAAGCAGTGGTGAGGATGCAAGTCATTGACATGGATGATATCGTGGAGACTCTCAATAACCATTCAACTTATTCTTTATATGTGACTTAGTCTTGAATGAATCTATGATATTTTCTAATTTATGAAAATGAAACTAACATTGTTTAATCATTGCATAATTATGAAACTATTTGATTTTTTTCAGATGATTGAAGGGTCTCCACCATTTTCTACCAAACCAGAAAATGAAGTACCAAAAGCATATGCTGATAAAGAACGCCCACACTTTAAAGCCTCACATAAACTTTACCCTTATGGATTACGAGAGTAGGTTGCAAATCTGCATTATATGTTCTTTCTCCATTTTGACTAATTTTTATTCTGTACGACAGGCATATCTTTTCTCTAAAAACTTGATTTCATATGATTTCACTAAATTGTTGGTGATGTTGCTGGCCACTAATGCTAATTTCTGTTTCAACTAGATGTTATTGGGACACCTGCATGCTTTATTTAATTTCGTATTCTTCTAAACTATCAAATTCTTCCTTTTGTTGTTGGATGATTTTGTGAATGAAAGTTGGGACAAAATAAGGAATTCTTTGCTCTCTATGCTGTTTGGGGCATGCCATTTGATTTTCCTATTTGCATGACCATAACCTTTGCAAACTTTTTCTGATATTCCATTTGTCTTAGTTTTTGGAAATAAAGCTCGGCTTTATTCGCCGATTTAGGAAATCGATCCTAAAGACGTGTTTTCGTACAATTTTTGTTTGGAAAATGTTGATTCTAGAGGTAGTATTTCATAAAGGTTGATGATCCTCGCTCAGAAATCCTTAGTTGTATTGTATTTTTCATACAGGTTGATTGAGGTCTGTTGGGATGACAACCCAGCTAAGAGACCAACATTCAGACAAATTATTAGCAGTCTTTCTACCATTGAACGGAACCTTGTGCGCAAAAGGCATTGGAAGGTGCCTCTCTATCCCTGCAAGTCCAAGTGTGATTGTGTAAATGCATGTGAAATGACTAGAATTTTTGGGTAGGTAACAGAAGTTATCTCTGGAGGCTTTTATCTTAATTTAGGGAACTGATAGTTTAACCCGTACCCAAACAGATAAAAGCATGTGTTTTTGCTGCTGGGCTGTGGGCATTAATATTGTCATTTAAAGATGCATGTCCTCTGGAAGATGCGTGGCATACAAATTGTCATAGGCTAATCCCCTTGTTTGCAACAACTTCGCAGACAGTTGCCAATCATTCATGGGAAGGAGGGGAAACATTGCAGTACTAAAGCATTATCTAGGAAATGATTCCATGATAATGCTACCATAGAACTTCCTATTCAAATGATTGGTTTGGGGACAAATGATATATATGTAAATTCAATTCATCATCATGCTTGAGACCACTTGTTTGGCTAAGATCTGAAAAATATCTCAGCTGTACTTAGGTAGGCTACAAGCAGGAAGATAATTATGATGGGTGCCCTTGAACACAGATTATTATTCCTCTTATTTTAATGATAACCTACCAGTAGATGCATTTTGAACTTCTCATGCAACCCTGTTCACATACTGCAGTTACCAGGTTGTACATAATGTGGCTCACCATGAATTCACCCAGGCTCGCTGCTTTGGTGTGCATGCCTGCGCAAATGATATATGAGAAACGTCAACTGTGGACAATCTGATTAGCCACACAGCTTGCTTGAGGAGCAGATCAACGTGTTTTTTATCCTCTGCAATATTCAGAAAGGCGCCTCAGTTACCAATAGCCTGGGGAACCAATGCACATTGGAGAGTGAACTGGGCTGCATTAGAGAATCAGAAGCTCTCATGCTCCTATATGCTCGGATCTTAACTTTTACCCTTCAATCTTGCTCAGACAAGAACACTGCCCTGTTTACCAAGCTTTGAAGCGATTTTTAAGAAAGGTCGTTCCAATCCAAGCAGCCGAGGTTCATCTTCTCGTTCGAGCAGCTTATGATTGCAGCTTTCAGCTTCAGTTCAAATATTCTTGTGTCCGTTGTCACCCTGCCTTGCACATATATATCCCTCCTGTTCTGACAATGTTTCGAAAATTTTCACGCTGATGTATTTATACATGCGTGGCGGTGGCTGTTTGGTTTTGTATATTTGCTAGCTTGCAAAAAGGAAAAAACAAGGTCTGGAATAAAACGAAAGCCCAAAAAAAAGATACATTCTGAATGTGTAATAGTAGCTTTGGAGGTAGTTCCTTTTGTCTTTCTTTGTTTCTCTGCTTATAATGTAATACTCTCATTTTTTTTCTATTTTTTTCCTATAATTTATGTGGAACTACCCTGCAATTTATTAAGAGGCTTGGGACTTAGAGAGTTTGTTTAACCGCTCCATGATGCGAATCAGGTGAAAGCATAGACTGCCACATTGACTTGGTTAAGATGATTACAAGCCCCCCATGTGGCATTGTGTGTGTGAACTAAAAACGCTTCATCTTGGAGCTGGGCTCTGTCAATTTTGGGCTTGGACTGGATCTGGTCTAGGCTCAATCAGTTAGTGGGTTTAGAGTGCATCTGGGCTGGGTTCAGGCAGTTGCTGGGCGTGGGTCGGACTGGAATCGGCATCGAATCTGGGCTAGACTAACGGGCTAGATAAGTCATATGAGCTGGTATCTATCAGTTAACGGGCTTTCCGTCGGCACCGAATCTAGATCTGGCTCAGTCAATTGCTGGGCTGGAAATCTGATCTGGGCTCTGCCAGTTGCTGTGCTTGGACGGATCTGGCGTGGGGTCAAGTATGGGCTTGGACTGGACTAGTCTGGGCTCTATCAGTTTCTGAGCCTGGACAGGATCTCAGGTTGGCTCAGTCAGATGCTGGGCTTGGACTGGATCTCGGCTCGTCATGGATGGTTCAAGCTGTTAATATGGTTTCATTTCCCACTGTTTATCTGGCTCTCTTTCCTGATTAGCCACTTGCCGGAAACGGAACTGCAAGAGTTAGCTATGCTTTTGAACGGAATGTTGCCTGTTTGATATAGGTTCCAAGCGTTTTGGTGGAAAGCACTTTCAGAAGTCTACATCTGTAATGTGAGTTCTTGATTACTGAGTTA
>JAYJMB010059815.1:0-26721 GCA_036873735.1 Pouteria campechiana | reverse complement strand
AATCCCGTTGCGGAACTGATACAAGTGCACGTTCTTCTGTATGTACTCGGTGAACTGAACTCTTCACAAACAGCAGCGACAAAACGAAAAATAAAAAATAAAAAAAGGCAATGAATGGATCTGATGGAGGAGGTTAGAGCGACAGATGAATACAAGAATGACGACCTAGGAATGAGAGGATTACCTATCACCGGATTCACCGCTGGCGCCCAAGAGCTTATGGGAATCGAGGATCATGATCTTGTCTTCGTTGGATTTATGGACAAGGATGCTATGGGAAGCCGAAGTGTCCGCCACCACAACTGCGAATCCGTCGCCAACCAGTCCAAACACACACTCCATACCTATATCTTCCTGCTCTTTCTTCTTACCTTGCCTTGTCAATCGGATGATGGTAAAAGTGTTGAAATTGGGTTTTGGTTTTTGGAGACCTCAATTTGAGGAACTCGAAATTGGCATACAACCTACCTGCGCACATTGGGAAGGAACAGCCTGCGTAAAGCATGAGCACTTTGACAATGACGTGTAGTGCATAGGCAAAGCAATGGTCTAAGCCGTTGATCTCGAAGCCGACGTGTGGTGCATAGGCAAAGCAATGGTCTAAGCCGTTGATCTCGAAGCCGATGTTCATTGGATGAATGAAAGCCAAACCCATTTCATTAATAAATATCGTGATATCTGAGCTTAAGATCAACGCTTTGGATCTACATCAGGTGGTAATGAGGTGGGTAGGAATTAGGGCCAGCATGGCCGAGTTTGGTTCGTGTTTGAGGTTACCCAACCCTAACCCTACGTGTAAACTATATTTATAACCTTAACCCCTACCTTACTTTTAAACCTTTGTTCAACCCTTATCCTAACCCTTTAGATTCGATTTGAGTTTGGTTCAAGTTTGGGCTTTTAATACACACCCAAATATAAAATGGTTGATAAAAACAGTGCGCTTAATTTGCAACACTAGCACATATATGACACCATCCCAATGCTCAACTGTTATAGATTTTATGCATTGCTAGTTCATAAACGTTGACAACCTTGAGATGAGGAATGAGCTTATAATTAATTGATATAAGTTATATTGAAATGATGCAGAACTTGTTAATTGCATCCTTATGCATTATAACATGGCTTCTTTCCTTTGGCTAGAGTCACGGTCTTGTTCGATGTTGAATGATTTGATGCAAAATTTGGCTGATGTGGTTTTTCTCACTTAGAAGCGAGCTACCTTTCAAGAAGAGGTGCTGTTGAATTTATACCTCTTAAGAGGATTGTGGATCCTTTGGAAAGAGTGGGATATTTATGTCTTCCACTACAAAGCAAAGATGGTATTATGATTTTGTTAGGCAATGGAAGATAATCTTAAAACTAAAAGAAACTATGTCCTAAAATGAAGAAGGCAGGCTAGTATTAGGGGTAACAAATGGGAAAAGAGGAAAGACCAAGGGTGTTGGGGGAATGGAATGGGCAATTCGGTGTTTTTGGTTTATTTTATTTTTTTAAATAGTGAATGGGTTTAGGTTCAATCCAGATACCCAAACCCTAGATCCAGATTGAACCCACCATTCAATTGGGTTTAGGTCGAGCTTTACGCAGTTTGAATTTTCTCAAAAAATTTACAGCCCAACCTTAGCCAAATTCGGGTTGGGTTCGCAGCAAGCATGGTGGTCTTTAGCAAGGAATAGGTTCGTATTACCACTGACTATTATGATTATGCTTGTAAGTTTATTTTGAATATAATACTTGCCCGAACTGATTTTAAAAAATTATATTCAAAAAGGAAAAGATTGCAAGCAATAAAACAATACTTAACTCAGTTAGCAGATAACCTCAGTTATGCTAAAGACTTGTTAGCTTGAAGTATCTATGATATAATTGTTCAGGTAAGAAGAGTTCTCAAATAATTAACTCATAGGATATAAGAGGAAGAAGAAAAAAAATACAAACAGAGGGAAAGCATCACTATTTACAAGTGCTCCAAATGCTTTCTCAAAAGAAATTTGTATACTTAAGAAACCAATTAGAGCATCTCAGACGGAGGGAAAGCATCATTATCTCCAAATGCTTTCTCAAAAGAAATTCTTATACATAAAAAGAAAGATTAAGAATAAGAACTATATATGTCCTCATCATCAAAGGATTCCCAATATGTATCGGTATCAATTGCCCTTTTTACTCTTCTTTCATATGTTTCTCAGCATTTTTGGGCTAAGCGGATTTGTTCTTCCCTTTCTCTTTCTTGTTTTAGTACTTCCGAAATTTTTTCTTTTTCTTCTTCTTGTATTTTATGAGCTAATTGTTTGAGAACTCTTCTCACCTGAACAATTACGTTATAGATACTTCGAGCTAACAACTCTTCAGCATAACCGAGGTTATCTGCTGACTGAGTTAAGTATTGTTCTATTGTTTGCCATGTTTTTCTTTCTGAATATAATTTCTTTAAAATTGGTTTGGGCATGTATTATATTCAAAAGAAAACTACAAGCATAATCATAATAGTCAGTGGTAATACGAACCTGTTCACTGCTAAAGACCACCACGCTTGCTGCGAATCAAGTTGGGAGTAGAGCTTAGAGAGAGAAATAAACACTTAAGGGGAAGAGTAGAATATTTGTTAAAACTGCTTCCTTATTCCCCGACGGAAGAATGAGGTGTTTCCATATATAGAAGAGAAAAAGCACAAAGAGGAGCAACGTGGCTGCTCTAGAATCATAACTTTTTACAAAGTCAAGATAAGATAAAGAGATAAGAACAAAGTAAAGACAAGGAGATAAGGATAAGAAGAGATAAGGATGAATGTGTATTTTTAGACCATTTTATCCCATCATAGATACGTGACATACATGGATAAAAAGTAAAAGATAAGAATCTCTAAAAGGAGATTTATATCGATGTCAATACCATAATCTTTTGACATGTGTAAAGTAAAAGATTCCTGATTGTTAATAGCTTATCCTTATCCTGTCCAAAGGGGTCCGCATGTTTGCATTAGTCAGGGCCACTTGTCTCGATATCCATCAGGGCATTAATAGTAGCAAGTGGGTTCTGATCCACTATTCTAAAAATATAAGACCATTGCATCTTGATTTCTTTAAGATAATTTACATATCGTTGAATTCTTTCGATAAACACATCGACTTCATTGGCATAGGTTTCTCCAATTTCTGTAAAATTAGATAAATACTGCTTCAGGATCATAGCTAGAATATTCTTAGAAACATCATCATATCCTGTCATTTTGGCTAACGATGAATCTTCCCTTGCTCGTATAGCATGAAGGATTATAGAAATGATCTTCATACAAGATTTAGGAATTCTTGTATGTTGAAAATCCTTCCAACTTGTTGTTGTCCATTTTATCGTTCTGTCAAAGTTCCTTAACACTTATTCTCCTAGATTTAAAATCCATACCTGAAAACTTAGAGATCCACGGTACTTAGTTTTCAGACTTCTTGGAGATGCTACTATTAATCCTATTACAAATTTTATTCCATAACCTAGAAGTAATAGTAAATATATGATCATCTTAGAAAGATCTCTTAATTTCTCCTAGTTTTGACGATTTATACAAATATAATCAATCGTTCCTTGTTGGAGTGGAATGGCCCAATTCATACTTGTGAATGGATCTTTAGATATTCTAGTATTAGGATAACCCTGGACATCATATAGATGTTCGGTCCATTCTGGATTTTGTTCAAGAAGCATTTATTCATCAGATAGAAGAGCCTCCGAAGCTGCAACTTCTTTGATTATTTCCTTGACTAGTTGATTTTCTATTTGTAATTCTTCCAGCTTTCCTATCAAGTTGATCACTTGAGATTCTCATTCTTGAGCTTAGTATTCTAGCTCTTGAGATTTCTTTTCAAGTTGTTCTATAAGAATTCCACTTCCCAATACAGCTATAAAAGATTGATGATAGCCGCATTTGATTACACTAAAAAATCCATTGATCATTCCTACAAAGAGTAATTCAAATAACTCTCTTGCTTGATCACTTAGATTTAACTTTACTACCTCATCTAAGTTCACTTTAAGAGGCTCATGAATAGTATATCCCGTGGAATCTTTAACAATATTGGAGATAACATTATATTCAATATAAACTCTAGGTAGAATCTTTTGGTCATTTGGGAATTGCATCTTTCCTTCCAATATGGAAGTTGAGCTTTCTAGAGGTTTCTCCTTGGCCTTCTTAATCTTGCCATCCTCCTTAGTAGAAGTTAAGCATTCTAAGGTTTCCCCTTAACCTTCTCAATTCAGGTAATTTTTATAGTTGAAGATGATAAGGGTTTCAAAGCTTCCCTCTTTGCTTTCCCTTTTTTCATCTTCTTCTGAGGGCATTGGCTAGCGTAATGCCCTGAAATCTTGCATATCTAGCATACTAATTTAGGTTTTTCTTTCTTTTCTGAATTTTTTGCTGCAGGATCCTATTCTACTTTAGCCAATAGGGTCTTCATTTTTACTATCATTTATTTTTTTGGATTTTCCCACATTCTTTGGACAATCTCTCTTCAAATGTCCTATTTTCTTACATTTCCAATAGAATGCTAATGATGAAGCAATTCTTGCTAACCTGTGAAACATGTAAGTTCTTTTGTTAGTGAATCAATTATTATGTTTAAAGAATTTTTTATCTGCTCTATCTCAAACATGTAATAGGCTAATTTTTGTTGCCATCTAACCAACTTAGCTTGACCAATTTTCTTTAGTTTTAACTTTCAGAAATGTTTAACATAAGCCGAGTCAGTTCTAACCAAAAATTCAAGTTCTGGTTCAACAAAAAGTTCATTAGCCTTAATTGCTTTGATGACGGCGAAAACTTCCTTTTCATGGATTGGTCAATTAATTTCTGATCCTTTCAAAGTTTCACTCTAGTATCTACATAAATCTTCTTCTTTTAAGGAATTTTCCTTTCTTGCCTTCAAGGCACATCCCCAATAGAAGTCTGAAGCATCTATGTGAGACCCTAAAAATTTCATAGCTGACAAATTTGCTTTGTTCGCCTTGTAGCCTAATATGAGTGGTATATGTGTGATATTTGTGACTAGACATGGAAAGTTATGATAGACATGGGTGATGAAATGAGTGTTATGATGAACAAGAAAGAAGATGACAGTAGAACATGGCAAAAAGTAGTATTTGTGAGTTGAATGTGCATGAGCTTTAGTGCATCACTAGAGTATTGTGGGATGGGAGCTTATAATGCTTCATCTCTCCCATCTCTTGGCTAAAATCCATTCCCAACTCTTGCTTTTGCTCCCAAGCCTCAGAAACCATCAGATTTTGCGATATTTAGTGTGGAATTAGTAGGAACTTGATCACCTGACATGGTGCAATGATCCAACACGATAAAAACTCAAAATTTGGGTCATTAGGAGCGAAGCCATTGCTAGAAAATTTGGGATTTTGCTGCTATAATTCAAGTTTGTGGATTCTAATTAGAGTAAACCAAGGGGTAAGTGATTTCTACCATCATTTAATCTGTTTTGCCAAGTATAGCATTCAAATTCCGTTTTATAAGCTAGATTTGTATAGTCGGTAGGTTGGGAAGTTGGGAAATTATGAGTTACATGATAAAATGGATGTGTTGATTATTAATTTGAGTGTAGAATTAATAAAAGCATGTATGTATGTAAGTTGGTATAAAAATCCAGCTTGGTGGATAGCTGTAAGCATGAACTCTACACACTGCCCATAAAATGTTCGGTGGAATGACTATTAGGAAGATACAATCTGATTAATACATATTATTAGTTTATTAATGATTGCTTAATTAGGATTTGAACAAGTGATTAAATAAGTCTTAAAAAGGCAATGAGTTGCATGAAAAAATGGGTGTTGTAATGGGATGTTCTATGAACTTTATGTACAATGCAATGAGCCTAGCACCTGCCTTTTTGATGCAGGGTCTTTAAATTGGGGTAGTGATCTTGAAAATATAAAGTTTAGAGTAAAGAGTGTTGTTGTGGCTAGCTATAAGGTAAGCAAGTTCATTTATTTGTAATTACCCTATTATATGTTTTAGTCGTATTTTTCGAGCATGGTTAACTGTTTTGATTATGATCATCGTTTTGTGATGGAATATATAAATGCCATGATGCATAATGTATGAAATATATTTAGTTGGTTTGAAATTTGGTAGGTTTGGTTTGAAATTCTTACTACAGTGGGATGTGAATAATGTAGCATATCATAGCATGAACATGCATCATGAGTTATGTTGAGTTTGATTATGCATAGCTAAAAAATGTAAATGGCATCACTTGTGTCTACGTTTTGTCATAGAAGTTAGATGATTTAGAAAATGTATTTAATATAAAAGTTGTAGTTCTCAAAATTATCTTTCTAATTAATTGATAATAATTTAATTTTGAGTTTATATGAGAGAGTTATAACTAAAATAGTGTATTTGTTTCCAAATTCAAAAGGTGTCACTTTGAGGCTCCACGAGTCAAAATTTAGGTTGATTTAGAAAAAAATGATCAACATTAAAGTTTTAGACCTTGAATTATATGTCCAATGAAATAAGGATCACTTAATTCAGAGTTTATTTGAGAAAGTTATGGCTAACTTATTGACACTGCTCTTGGTCAATGATCTTGAAATTTCAACCTTGCTAGTAAAGCATGGATGTCTAACTAAAATTCAGATGGGTTGAGCAGTTGAAGGCTCAATTGGCTACCCTGGGAATGCCCTGGTGGCATAAATGCTGAATGGGCCAGGTATGGATGCGCCTTGGTGTAGTGGAGGCTGGGTGGGCCTAGTATTGGTTACACCTGATGGCCATAGGCGTGCAGGCTAGGATCGGCCTAGGGGCTTGGCTGCGATGCCTTGGTAGCCAGTGTTTGTCGCCTAGGATGGGCAAAGAGGCTGGGATTTAGTTTGGTCTTGACAGTGATGCCTGGATGCCTATTAGACCTAACATCTGTATAGGGTGAGGTCGAATCAGTTTAGTTTGTGAGACTCTCCTAATTACTTCATGAGGTGTGGATGGAGAACTTGCAATCCCTATGAAGTAAAGAGGGTGGGGAATGATCATCGAGGTGGGATAGGCTTGGTCAAGGAGTGGCTCCTGGTAGGCTTCGTAGTTGGGGGTGCAGGGAGGGGCCCGGACACACCAAAGTTGTAAGAAGGCTAAGTTGGTATAGTGAGTAGCCCTCCGAGCCTAGTTGGAGTTGGGGCAGGTGAAGGGATAGAATAAGATGGGTGAGGTGAGATAGCTGTGATGGAATATGAATAAAATCGAGTAGATGCAATTGGTTCACAATAGTCTCGTTATTAATAGATATTAAAAGTAAATGCATCATAGTTCCAGATTTGCATTGTATTGTCCTCATTAGCATCATGACATCGCTTGTATACATATGGACTGTTGTCTTAGTTTTATGAATGTGCTTGATAAATTTTGTTTACTATTATATTTGATCATTTATTGTTTAATTACATACCTGCTTATAGACTTACCCCATTTTGTTTTGATTTTTAGCTGACAGGTCGCAAGAGGCAACCCAACATGGGTTTAGAGCTCCTGATTGGGATAGGCCATGATGTGAGCTGACTAGGGTTTATTTCCCTTTTGCTAAACTTTTGAAATGTATGTATTTAGAGATTATGAAATCATTTAAATTTATAAATTGTAGAAATGATGTAAACTATGACTACATAGATAGTTAGGTTGGCATGTCATTCTTATGAGATGTATGTGTATGTGTTTCAATCTCCGCCATCACTATGCGACATGTGATTTTGGCATGTGGGATTGTATGTTGGTTTGGAATGTTAGAACCCTTTGTTATATTGTGTGATGATGAATTGTACAAGTGTAGAATCCTTATATTTTAGGGGATATGTTGCTAGTTTTCCAATGGGATTCTCCTCTGGAACATAAGACAGAGGTGCCCGATGAGCGGGGCACTATAATTTACTTCCAAGATCAAATAATCTCCTTGTTTTGGAATATTCAATGTTGGGAGTTCCTTTATTTAATCTTTGATCTTTCTAACCAGTGTTGTATCTGACTCTATCCATTCCCATGGAATTTTACTCAAAGTCTTTCTGTGTAACATTCTGGTTAAGGATACTAAATTTTTAATAAAATTTCTAGCATAATTGAGAATCCCTAGAAACCTTTGAAGCTGTTTCAAATTCTCTATGTTATCAGGAAATTCAATAAGAGATTTTGTTATATGTGGTTGTAGCTTCTCTTTATTTCCTTCAATTTTCAGTCCTAAGAAATTAATCTTACACTGTATACATACTACCTTTTTTTTTATAGTAGCATGCCTTCTTTTACAAAGACATTAGCTACTTGTTCCAAATGGCTTATATGTTCTTCTTGTATTTAACTAAACATGAGAACATCATCATTATGGACCACAGTAAAATCTTTTAAATGCTTAACCTGGTCCATGCCTCTTTGGAAGATTCCTGGATCATTCTTCAATCCAAATAGCATAATTAACCATTCAAATAACCCTAAAGGGCATGTGAATGTTGTTAGATGTATGCTATCTTGATGCATCTGAATCTGCCAATATCCAGATTTTAAATTAAATTTGGAATATACTTTAGGTATCTTCTTCCTAATCCAATTCACAAGAACTTCCTGATTGGAAAGATTATACCCATCATCCTTAGTGGCATTGTTTAGCTCTCTATAATTAATTACCATGCATGCCTTTCCTTTGGCTTTCTCGGCATGGTTCATGACTATAAAAGTTGCACTTCTATGCTCAATTTTACTAAGACAAATTAGTTTTAACTATTCTAATTTAGGTATTTGCTTTCAAAAATCTTCTATCATTTTCGAGGTATATTTAATACCTTTGTTCCTAATGATAGTTTATAGATTTTTTAATTTTAAAGAGGCTTCCACTTAGCATTTTCCAGATAATGCCTGTGGATTATCTTTAAAAGTATCTCAAAGCTTTTCTTTGATTTTCTCAATAGCTTCCAAAGGCATTTGTTTTATTAAGTTTAGCTCACCTATTTCTTCCATCTCTTCCTCTTGCAGTAATGCAGATATTGCATCGACTACTGTAAGTAGAGATCTTTTATATATTTCCAATTTAAGAATGAAATTAGATACTTCAATTGGAATTTAGTGTTCTCCAATGAAAATATGATCAATTTCTTGGATAAATGGTCTGTTCTCAGCTTGATGTTTTAAGAATGCATTTCCCAAGATAATTTCTTTTGATAAATCATCTAAACATAATAAAATATTTATGGTAAATATTTTATCACAGATCCTCATTTTCACATTCTCAACAATCCATTCAACATTAGCTTTAGATCCATTAGCTAATCCAATCGGATGGATGGAATTTTCCTCCATTTTTCTAGAGAGGGTATCTTCCTTTTTCCAAAACAAAAACTTGCTCTCGTATCAATTAAAGCAATCTTTCAACCTCTTCAATATTAACCTTAATCTTTATAGTAATAGGAAAATCTGCTAATACCTGCAGACTTGATATTTTATTTAAGGTTATCATATTGATCCGGTGTTCATCCTCATATATTGGCATATCTATTTTCTATCTTCTAACTATCTTTCTTAAATCCATAGATAATTTTTCAGAGAATTTAGGAGGATCATTTTCTTCCTCCATAGTTCTAGGTTTATTTTGGTTCTTCAATAAGTAAAGTATTTGGGATTTGTCTTATATTTGAAGATTCCAACATCTATTATGTTTGAGTTTCGTCCTAGAAAACCCAATTTCTAGGCCATGATAAGGTTTTTGGATTCACAGCTATGGGAATCATTCCTTTAATTAAAGAATTGGACTCAAAAAATTCAGTGTAACTTTGTTTTCATTTTACCACCGGTCTATGGGTGTTGTAAAATTGAACAAAAGTTCTATACCACACTCATATTACCCTCTAATTTCTTGGATAGCCATGCTTCATCCCGTCATTCGTGCAAATTCTCAATCTGAGAGTTTTTAAAATATTAACATCTCTAAGATCTATACTCAATTTGGGTCAGACCTTAAACCATATAGGTCCTTTGCACAGATTAGCTCATACTCCTCCTAAAAGAAATTTCTCAAATTAGCCACTGTTACTTGCATCTACTACTGTTGCTAAAATTGGTAAATCCAATTCTTTTCTTATCAAAGGAGAAATACCTAGCTGTACCTTCCCATACTAAATAATTTTTTTTCTTACTTTTTAGTGCTTTTTGTGTCTAATCTTTACTGATTAATGAGATCAAGAATTGCCTTTTATTAGTAATGTCTACCTCAATTGTTGTCTCAGTTTCAAATATTTTAATTGATTCTTTATATGGAAGGCAACTTTTTTGGTAAACTTAAGAAAGATTAATCTCGAGCATCTTCCACTCATAACTATCTCTGGAAGAGGAAGCAATATTAACTTCTGATTCATGTATTTGATGAATCGTTTCATCTCCTTCCTGAAATAATTTTACTAAATCTATATCTAATTCAGTATTCATCATGAATAGTCCTATTTTATGGAATTTTTGAAATTTTGCTAATTTTTCTTGAAGTTCTAAATCAAATATTTCTTCCTCAGACTATTTTGATTCAACCTCAAATAGATCCTCATCATCTGAATCTATTCCTTATCCCCAAATAGGTTCAAAATAATCCTATTCTTGGAAACGAAGCAATGTCTTTAATTGATGTTGACACGCTTTCCTTTTTGGATATGTTGGAGGTTTATTACCTGGTTTCCCGCATAGCCAATAACATTTACACTGAGAAAAGGGTTTTCCTTTTGGACATTTTGGTTCTCGTCTATATTTTTATTTTAAATGCTTGTCTCCTTTCTTCCAGTGATCTAAGGGGCCTTAACTATCTTTTTCTGGATATTTCTGTCCCTTTTTCTGAGTCTTTAGCTCGTGGAACTCTTTCTATTTCATCTAGAGTCCATTTCTCCTTTCCTATAATTTGTCCTATTTCCTATTTAGCTTGGCAAACTCTAGAAATAAATTCTGTAGGTTCTAGGTAATCTTCTTCTTGATACCCATATCTAGGAGTTCTCCCTACACTAGAAACTTCTTGAGAGGTTTGAGGATAAATTCACTCCTCTTCTATTCTAATCATTGTAAACCTTTCTTATCTATCAATTAAGGACCTTAATCTTTTAGATATATCTTGACTCATAAATCTACTAGATCCTTCAACCTGTCCAGGTTTAGCCATTCTTTACACTAAATAAGGCTTTGATACCAATTAGAGCGCTGTAGATGGAGGAAAACCATCATTATCTATAATAGCTCCAAATGCTTTCTCAAAAGAAATTCTTATACTTAAGAAGAGAGATTAAGAACAAGAACTATATCCATCCTCATCATCAAAGAATTCTCATTATGCACCAGTATCAATTGTCTTTTTAACTTTTCTTTCATGAGCCTTTTGACATTTTTCGGCTAAGCGGATTTGTTCTTCCCTTTCTCTTTTTTGTTCTAATACTTCTTGAATTTCTTTTTGTTCTTCCTCTTTTATCCTATGAGCTAATTGTTCGAGAATTCTTCTTACCTGAACAATTATATCATAGATACTTCGAGCTAACAATTCTTTAGCATAACGGAAGTTATCTGTTAACTAAGTTTAGTAGTGTTCTATTGCTTGCAACCTTTTTGTAACACCTTGGGTGTTAATGGATGTTGAAAATGAGGGAAAATTTTTTACATTTTATCATAATGAGGAATTGAGGTGATAACCAGTAATTATAAAGAAATTTGTCAGGAAAAATCGAATTGAAAAAAGAGAATGACTTCATTAGTAGTTTTGAGTGAAAAAGAACCTAAGCGGTGGTTTTGAGTAAAGTCATGCATATGACTTGAATAACTAATAAAGCATATTTATTATATAAAATTTGACACGTATCAAGTCTTGAATTGAACTTTAGAGGTGATCTTTCAATTTTGAACTATTGAGTTGAATGTTCTGCAAAAAGAACTCAATAGGTGGATTTCATTAATCATGAAAAATTTAATGAATGATTAACCTTATATGATGGTTGTGGTGATTTAAATTTTCTCATGAGAGTATGAGGTGATTTGGTTCTTATATTTCATATAATGCATTGTTGTGAGTTATGGATGAATAATAAGAAGAAAAAGAATTAAAATGGTGAAATTGAGTAAAGGCACAATTATGATCTACATGAATAACCTAATATGATTACCATAGGTATTATGATATGAGGGGAATCTTTGTTTAAGACTTGAGTGTAATTTGGAATGATATTGGAATGTGGAGTCAATTATAGTAGAAAATTCAGAGAAATTCGGTTAAAAACAACTAAATGAGTAATTTTTGGAAATTAAATTTAAATAAAGTGGTAAATAGCATAAGCATGTTCCATTTCATGCATATGATGTGTGGGATGTGATTTTGGTAATATTTGAAATGTTTCGTATAAAATGAGGCTATGGGTGATGTTTCATAAGTGTAAAATTGAATTTGAAAAAGGGATCATTATGATTGAATTTTGATATAGCTAATGGACCAACTTAAAATAGTGTTTAACATAGAAGTTGTAGATCTTGAAATTATCTTCATAAAAAATAAATAATCATATTATTTGAATATAAAATGAAGAAGTTATGGTTAATGCATTGAAACTACTCTAGATGCTAAAAATTTCTAAAAATAACGTGATAAGCAACTTTAGTTAAAATTTTGACATATGTGTGGGATTATCTGGAAAACGTTGTCTACATAAAAGTTGTATCCCTTGATACTATATATCAAATGGAATAAAAATTATTAAATTTGGAGTTCATATGAGTAAGTTATGATTAATACACCAAAACTATTTTGTATGCTAAAAAATAACAAGATAAACAAGATGTGTCAACTTAATCTAAACTTTTAACATATTTTTGGGCTTATTTGGAAAAATTGGTTAAATAAAAGTTTTATTCCTTAACGTCATCTTTCTAATGCCTCTAAAATCAATTAATTTTGATATTATACGAGGGAGATATGGCTGAAATACGAAAACTACTTCTAGCTGGCAGTATGGTAGGAGGTTGCCATATCAACTGCGGTCGGATCCAAGGCCATATACCTTACTACCCAGTGGCAGGTGGTATGGTAGCCTCATGCCATATCACCTGCGATCACAGGCGGTATGGCAGGTGTCTGCCATATGTCAGTTGTGTGATTTTATAAGGCTAATCCGTTCCATTTTTGCATTTTTCCGTCTTGTTTTATCTCCCCTATGTCCTAGCCTTGGACCCCACTTTGTTCCACCCAATTTCTTGCCATTTTACCTTGCAAAATTCCTTCTTTGAGTAAAGAACCATTTGATCTTTTGTTTAAAACCAAGTTTAAGTCATTTAAACCATGGGAAATGGATGAAAATCTAGTTTTTTCACAAATGGAGGGAACTATTTCAAGTTTTGACCATGCAGTCTAGTTTATGGGAGGAAGACAAGCTTGAACATCATGGTAAGTCACTTTTCCCCATTCAAATTTTTGATTTTTGCATAACTAGGGTTTTGAGGAAATTATGAATAATGGATTTTTGAGGAGAGATGATAAGGTTTTGTTATTTAAATCATGGGGAAAATGATGTATTCATGCTTAATGATGGGTTGGAACTAGATTGAGTAAGAAAAATCATAATATTGTTAAGTTAGGATTCCATACTAACTATGAAAAGTGGAAAATTGAGGAAAATGGTATTTTGGAACTAAATTGGGCTTGAGGAATCATGATCTATACTTGGCTAGGGATTTGCCGAATTTGTAAATAGTGATTTTGCCCCAATTTTGTAGCTTATGTATAATTAAACATTGGAAAAAGATTAATGGCATGATTATAAAGTTTTAGAACTTGTATGGATTAATTTGGATTGGTGTAATCAAATTTTTTATTATGATCTGATTAAGGGTTAAAGAGGGTTTTTGTGTATGGGTTATGAGAGTCACGTATTGATTACATTAAAAGAATAATTGAGGCCTAATTGAACTATTTTTAAGATTAAATAAGTGTTAATTATGGTTAAGTAAATAAGATTGTTGCCTTGTATAGGATGATTTAAGAATGATGAAAAGAAATGAAGCTAGAAAAGTGTATGATGATTTGTCTGTAGGTAAGTAGGCGCCCCTCCTTTGATTTGCTATATTGTATGATTGAGGATGAAAATCCCATTTGATTGTATCCGGGCTTGTATGTTTTGATGTGGGGACAATGGATGTCCCATATTTGATTGATAATAATGATATCTGGTTTGGTTAGGGATAGCAGATATCCCTTAGGTTGAATTAATTATTGCGTGATTTATAATGGAATATGCATGAGTTGGGAACAAAATATTCCCTAATGTGGTTAGAAGTGAATGCTGCATATGATATGATAGTGAATAATATGATTGCATATGATGTAAATAGAATGTTGGATACATGGTAATGTCAAGCATGGATTAGACATGTTTTGGATTTTAATATGTTATATATGGATTATTCATGATTATTTTCTATTATATGCCTATTTACTGAGTTTGCCTGGACTCATGCCTTCTTGTTTAATTTCTTAGTTAACAGGATTCCTAACCAAGGTTTGGGGTTGGTGAGCTAGTATTAAAGACCATATTGTCATAATAGAATATTTGTATTAGAAATTTATATGTCATTGTATATTTGTATTTAAAGATCTTAACCAATATAATTATATTAAATTATCCCCGATGTATATTATTATGGAGTGGTATGTCATAATTATAGAAAAATGTGCATATTATGTATCTTGGAATAAATTAGGTTATTGTCATCATGATTCTACCCAGATCTTGGGCTATGGGCGAGTGGATGTGTATGTTTAGAAATTATATTGTTATTTCATTATATTTGCTAAATAATTATGTAGTTTAAACCCTAATAATTTAGGGGATACTCTGTCCTTTTTCTGAAGAAAATAGTTGAGTTTCAAAATGGGACTCAAGCACCCCACCATAAAAATGGGCAAATGTAAGTGAATTATAGTGTAAAATGATAAGTCACACCTCGAAAGGTGGGGCATGACACTTTTCCTTTGTAAATATAATTTCTTTAAAATTTTTATTACCATTGACTTTTTTTTATTATGCTTGTAGTTTTGTTTTGAATATAATACATTGACGAACCAATTTTAAAGAATTTATATTAAAAAAAGAAGAGGTTGAAAGCAATAGGACGATACTTAACTCAGTTAGTAGATAACCTCGGTTATACTAAAGAGTTGTTAGCTCGAAGTATCTACAATATAATTATTCAAGTTAAAAGAATTCTTGAATAATTAACTCATAAGATAAAAGAAGAAGAAGAAAAATAAATTTAGGAAGTACTAGAACAAGAAAGAGAAAGGGAAGAATAAATTCGCTTTGCCTGAAAAGGCCGAGAAGCCCATAAAAGACAAGTAAAAAGGGCAATTGATCCTAAAATTACTGTTTTCTCATGATGTACACATTTAATGATTTAAAATATTTAATTTTAAATAATTATCATAATTTATGTTAAACTAATAGATTTGAACAAATTTATAAAGAATAAAAATTAAAATTTAACTTCACATTAAATCTAAGACCAAGATTTATACAATTAAAACTTAATTTTGTCATAGATTTAATGCAATGCTTTTTTTAATGTTTTATACCTTACAAGTGTCACGCCCTGCCTTCCGAGGCCCGACTTATCATTTTACACTGGGATTTCACCTAAATTTGCCCACTTTTAGGGTGAAGTGCTTGAGTCCCATTGTGGAAGTAGACCAGTTTCTACAAAAAAATGGATAGCGTATCCCCTAAATTATTAGGGTTTAACTTGTACAATTATTTATCAAAATTAATATAGCCACAATATAAATTCTAAAACACACACACACACACATACATATATAATTACCCATAGCCCAAGATCTGGGTAGAATCATGATGGCAGTAAACCCAATTAACTAATATACAATTCATCTACAATATTAATATGACCTACCATTCCATTTATTATACATCAATGGAAGTCTATTAAATACAATTAGCTAACTACCAATACATAATGAAATTTATATTTACAATTCATAATATCACAATGACTAAGTATTTAATCTTACTCAACAATCCCACTTCATATTTGGGAAATCTTCACCTGGCCTATTAGCTAAAAAATAAATAAGAAGGCACGAGTCCGGGTAACTTAGTAAGTAAGCATATAGTAACAAAATATAGTAAATAATCTTCATACATTATATTCAATTTCAACAACAGACTAAATTCATGCTCAATATTGTCGTATCTCAAACATTACTACATCATCATAATTACCAATTTCCATAAATTACACATGCTATTCAATGGGATGTTCTTCATCCCTTTCAATAAACAATCATACATATGAATAATAATCATACAACGAACATCAATAATCCAAACCAAGGGATACCCACTATCCATACAAATTAAATACACCAATCTTCAACACATATGGGACTTTCACAATCCCCAACCAAAATAACCATGCCCGGATACAATCAAATGAGATTTCCATCCCCAAATATATAATATAATTAATCAAGGATGGGTGCCTACTTACCTTGTCATGCTTACATTTCCACAATTTCTTAAGGTTCATAGCCTCCCATCCATATCAATAGTCCTCACAGGCATTATTTCATTTACATATAATATATTAGAACATTCTATCATCATAGATCAATTTTATTTCCAACTATACATATTCATCATACCACATAATTAATACTTATTTAATCTCAAAATAGTTTAGTTAGGCCTCAATTATGTCTTTAATGTAATCAATACATGGCTCTCATGGCCCATACACAAATCTTTCTTTAACCCTTAATCAGGTTATAATAAAAAATCTGATTTTACTGATCCAAATGATCCCAAATAAGCCTTAAAACATCATAATACATATATTAATCATTTTCTCCATGTTTATTACATCCAAATCTATCATTTGCCCCAATTTTTCAATGATTCATAAATGTGCCAAAACCCTAATTGTGCATAATCATGATTTATCATGTTCAAATACATACCAAACCTTATTAGGCATATATACATCCTATTTCCCATGATTTAAATAACAAAACCCCATCATTTCTCCCCAAAAATCCACTGTTCATAAATTCCTTAAAACCCTAGCGATGTAAAAATTGAAAATTTGAATGGGGAAAAGTGACTTACTATGATATTCAAGCTTGTCTTCCTACCATGAACAAGAATCCAAGCTCAAAGCTCCCATTGGCATCTTCCATTTGAAGAAAATCAGATTTTCCTTCATTGCTCATCGTGTAAACATTGAAACCCAACCTGAGAAACATGCCAACTTGATTACCCATCTAAATCAAGTTTTTTCCTAACTCATTAAGCAAGAAAATTGATTAAACAGATTTTAGGGACATGAGAATGATGTTAAGGAAGAAGAAAATAATGGAAAAATAAAAAATGAATGGGTTTAAAGCTTTAAAACATTAATTTTTTGGGGTACTTTTACAAGTCATTGAACCCTTGCCATGGCAGGCAAAAGTCTTGCCACAGCAAGGTCTTGCTAGAAGGCAAAAACTTGATTTTTTGGGTTGTGGCAAAAAAATGATCTTGTAACGGTAAGCTCTCACTGGATGCCAAAAAGATATTTTTTGGGGTCTTACCTTGGTAGAGAAAAGCCTTGCCGTGACAAGATATTTTTTGTCCAACATAGTGACAGTAATTTTGTCATAACTTTCACATAAGTGTCCAAATGACCTGATTTTTAAGGAATTAGAAAGATAACTTCAAGAGATACAACTGTTATCTTAACAACTTTTTCCAAATAAGCCCACACACATGTTAAAAAGTTTCATGAAGTTGACCCATAATATTCATCTTGTTATTTTTTAGTCATTTGGAATAACTTTGGTATATTAATCAAATTAGTCCATTATCTATGTCCAAATTCAATCACGATAAACCCTTTTTCAAATTCAGCTTTTACACTTATGAAAAATCATCCATAACCCCATTTTATATAAAATACTTTAAATATTCCAATAATCACTTCTCACACATCACATACATGAAATAAGACTTGTTTATGCTATTTATGACTTTATTTCAAGTCAATTTCAAAAAATGACTCATTCAGTTGTTTTTAGCCAATTTTTTCTGAATTTCCTGCTATAAATGACTTCACATGCCATTTCTATTCTAGAATGCATTCAAGTCTTAAACCAAGATTCCCCACACATCACATATATGAAATAAAATATGTTCATGCTATTTTCCACTTCATTTGAGGTCAATTGTCAAGAATCACCTATTCATTTCATTTTAACTAAATTTTCTATCATAAGTAACTTCATACGCCATTTTCATTCCAAGTTACATCCAAAACTCAAACTAATATTTTATACACATTACACTACACATAATAACTATCATAGGCCATTCACATTGATCATAGATATGCTTTTCCCACATTCACCAGTTCAATTCTTTTTACGGAACATTCAACTCAATGATTCAAAATTGAAAGAGTGTCTCTAAAGTTCAATTTAAAACCTCATACATGTCACATTATGCCTAATAAGCATGTTTCATTAGTCGTTAAAGTCATATACATAACTTAACTTAAAATCACTACTTGGGACAATTTCACTCAAAACTACTACTGAAGTCATTCTCTTTGTTCAATTTAGTTTTCCATAATAATTTCTTTATAAAACACTACGTATTACCTCAATTCTTCACTTTATTGTAATGCAAAATAATTCTCCCAAATTTCAACATCACAGGTGTTACAACAAGGAAGATCAAATCTATTAATTTAACATAAATTAAAGTAATTATTTAATATTAAATAACCTAGTTGATTTAAATAACTTAGTTGATTTATCCGTGAATAGGTTAAATCTCTAAAAAAATAATACTTTTAGTGCTTTATTCAAATAAAATAAAAATATAATAAATATTATTTTTATAATTATATATGAAGATATTAAGAGTTTTGATTTAATTATAAAATTTACCTCTTATCAATATGAACCTCTTTGCCAATGTGTTAACATCCAATTCAAACTAGAGAAATATTTTATTTGAATTTTGTAAATATATCATTATAGCCCCCTGCACCCCACCCTATGCATTTTGACCATCTAGGTCAATCCTGCCTAACATATCTCACACCAAGGTTGATGTGGGATGCTACCATCTTATATTTCATAGAAGGTCTCTACAAAAAATTTGACAGTCTCCCCTGAAATATAAGGAATTTATTCTTTTACAATCATACATATCACATGATGTCTAACATTTATCTCTTCTTGACATGAAGAAAAATACACTTATTAAAGAAAGACATAAAACATAAACCACCAACTTGCCCATCTTACCCACAGCTCTGCCCAGGATTGAAACTGACTCATGATGGTAATATACATCCTTGGAATAAGACTGACCCATTTACAATATCACCATTCCCAATAAACTATATCACAAGAATGTATCTTCAAATCTTGCTACAAGCCTCAACCCACAGTTGGGATTCTTTACCTGACCTGCTAGCTAAAAATAAAATAAGAAGGCATGAGTTCTGGGAGAACTCATTAAGTAGGTGCATTAGTAAATAATAAGTAAATAATCAAAAAATATATAAAACATGATAATGCAATTGTACCATGAGGCCTAAACCCTCATTATGCCGATAAAAGTTCATAACCATAACCATGCCATTCAGGCACCTCACATCACATCTTAGTCATTCTGGGCATCTCATACCATAAATGTGCCATGTAGGCATAACAAATCATAACTGTGTCATTCAGGCATAACATCAAATCATGATGTTCTATACAGATCACAAACCACAATATACACATTCATTCAATTATTAAAATAAAACAAACATCAATTAATACAACATAAGGGAATATTTGCTATCCCCATCTAACCAACATTCACATATTGTATCCATTATCAATTCATTTAAATAATGGGATATTCTTTATCCCTCTCATTTAGACATCCATACACAAGAATAAGTATTATTAACACAAGGGATACCTTCTATCCCTAGCAATCATATATTCATAAAAGATATACCAACCCTTACAATTAAAGGGATACTCACTATCCCTAACCTCATGTATTTACAAAATCAAATAAACATTAATATTTAAAAAAAACATGGGATTTCCAATATCCCCATCCATGCATATATGCCCAGATACAACCAATAGGATAATTGCTATCCCTTCAAACAATACAATCAATTAGAAAAGAAAGCCTACTTACTTTGAGAACATTTCATAGATCCTCAAATTTCATTATTTGACTTCCAACCATGCTTCATTGGCTCTACACCTGTATCAAATATCAAATTAAATTTACAAAACTTGTCATTAGAGCATTTTTACTCAATTGAACAAAGAAATGCAACCTACTTAATTAGTTTATTACAACCTTTGGCTTACCATAAATTCTTTTATACATGAAGTACTTCTCGTTAAAGTGTTTTTATAAGCAATTAGCAGACATCCCTCAAATCACGAGTTCTTAGCTAAGTTACTGGAGAGAATTCCATTGCCATATATAATCATCATGCCATGTCATTAATCTCTAAAGAATCATATAAACAAGCCAATTGAGCATTTAACTTTGATAAATTTATGAATCATAGACCCTACACAGGAAATCCCCTTTTTAACAATCAATTAAGGTTCTATGTACTAACTTAATCGGATCTCCATGGCTAAATCACCCTAAAACATCATAATTTACAAGCTAATCCTTTTCCCCCATGGTAATTATACATAAATAAGGAGTTTTCCCAAATTTCACTGTTCACAAACCCTACTAAAACATAATTCATAATTTCTCTTGCCCAATCAAGTTCCAAAACATCATTAAGCATGAATTAATCATTTCTCCCAAAATTTTAACAACAAAACTCTATCTTCTTCCCCAAAAGTCAATGTTCATGAATTCCAGAAAACCCTAGCTAGGCAAAAATTAGAAATTCGGTTGGGGAAAAATGACTTACCGCTAATTCCATGCATGACTTCTTCGCATGAACAAGAATGTAAAGTTAAAACTTGAAGTAGCTCCCTCCATTTTAAAAAAAAATCAAAATTTCTTTCTCCATCCACCCAAACTCTTAAAATCCAAGCTTAGATGCATACTTGAGTGATTATCCGTCTAAACCCTCTTGTTTTTTAACTAAAATCATAAGATTTAGGCATGAATGGGCCTAGGGTAAAAGGTGTTAGAAAATAGAATGAATGGGAAAAAATGGGATGAAAAAATGAGTTGAAGAGTTGGCTAATCGACTTTATTCACTAGCCAGTGCCGTGATGCCTAAAATTCTGGATGCCACCCCTGATCACCTTTCAAATCGGCACCGCAATGCCCAATTTGAAGTTGCCCATCGCCCTACCTCCACTTCTTCCCAGCGCCATGGCCTCCATTCTGGTGCCGCGATGCCAGCCTGTTGCTCCCTTTTCATCTGTTTTCCACATTGTATTGCTTGGCTTTTTCTCATATTATTTTCTCCTTTTTCTTATACTTTTCATTATGAATTTTCCCCATTATTATAACACATTGAAATGTGTAATTTGCCTCCTCAAAATGTCAATCACTAATGCATTCATGTACATTTTGCTTCCAATGATACTTTAAGAATTTTCTCCCAATTTACTATGATCAAGTCATGCAAACACTCATCTAAAATTCTAATTAGCACAAGGTCATTTAATTCACATATGATTCGTATACACGGGCACCATCTTAATTCAAAATTAATCTTTTTCACCTCGAAGTATCACAATAAAAATTTTCTACCCCTTATTTTCAACACCTTACCCCCCATGTTTAACATCTCGGGTGTTAGAATCATGTTGCCATGGAATACCTTATACACATGTCTTTAGCAATGTGACACTCCTCAATTAGTAGTCTTAACGAAATACTGATGTGTAGCATCACATCTAGACTTGCTTTCGAGATTGATATGATACTTTAACTATTGTTTAATCATCCTAACAAACCATCTTTTTGAGTTATTATTAATTTAATATTTTTTCTTATTTTTATATAATTTTTATTAGCATCATGGCTTGCTATATTTTTCTATTTCACCTTCTTTCTATTACACCATCTTTCTATTACTCTCTATCTAAATAGACTTGAATAGGAATGAATGGTGCATGTACAATGAGTCTTTGAGAATAAGTCCATCAGCATGAGGTGATTGATTGAATTAAAATGAATGGGAAAAGAAGAAAATAATGTCAACAATACAATGGATGGTTAAGAAAGGTAGAAGAAACTAAATTTCTTAGATGCCTAGATTTTTTAGAATTTTATTCTTATTACGGTATTGATAGAATTCCTTTCACTAAAAAATTATTATTATCCCAACCAAAACATTATAAAGAAAAACCTTACAAAGCCTATAAAAGACATAAGAAACATTCTAAATTTAACTCTTCAAATCCTTGAAATATTCCATCAAAATCATATAAGAAATATAAAAAAGATATCTCAAAAGATATTCTAAAAAATATTCTAGAAAAACACAAAATGAGATTAAATCTTTTAAATGTGGAGAAGAAGAATATTATGCACAAATATGTTATAAAAAAATTAAAGAATTATTAAAACAAAAATCAAATTTAACAGTAGAAGAAATTTCTAAAAGGTTACAAGCTATGACTGTAACTAGTTCTAAAGAAGATAGTTTATCATCTTATTAAAGCTTTGATTCTGAAAAGTCTTTATCTAAATCTAATCACCAATGCCAAAATAATTTATTTCAATTTTCTACCAATGGCCATGATCATGAAACTTCTAAATCCTCAGGATATTATGAAGGTCTAGAAGGTTAGACAAAAATCCAAGAGGGGATGGGTGAATTGGATACTTAAAAATTATTTCTCAACCCCTTTAGGATTAATTATCCCTCTAGCAATCAATCAATCAATGCATAAATAAATAAGACATAATGATTTTTATAGTGGTTCAAGTAAACACTCTACCCTACTCTTCCAAGAATACTTTTCTCTTAGTGTCTTGGGTTCCACTATTCTCAATAGCAGAAATACAATAGTGCTCCCAGTACTCTTCTAGATTCCAACTCTAAGAGGCATAAACAGTGCTTCCAAAACTATTCTAGATTCTAGCTCTAGGGGGCGTATTCATAGTGCTCTCAGCACTCTTCTAGATTTCAGCTCTAGGGGGCTTGAATAAACAACTCTTGTGTACACTTAGACAGTCACAACGCTTCTTGAGTCTAGTCTCAACCACTAGCTCAAAGAATTTACAAAGAATAAATATCAAAGTTTAAGCACAAGAATTTCTTCATAAGCATAGGAGAAGATTTCTGAAAATTAAATGCAGAAGTAAATGATCTTCCCAAAGGTGGTTAAAAGCCTTCAAAGAAAGTTAATGAAGGTTTGAATGCAAGGCTCTTGACTCTTGAAGGATTGCAGAAGGTTTAGCTCGGATTAGTAAATGCTCTCAAGAGGATTTTGAATGATTTTCTCAATACTTGGTTGCTTCCTCCTGCTCCAACCATGCTTCATTTATAGCTATTTAGAATTCTAGTTGTTGGTGGTTGGTGAGCTCCATTAATTATAAAAGACCATTCTGATTGGTGTATTTTGAATTCTCTTTAATCCTTGTATGTTGAAATGCCTGCAGCATTGACCATGGAGAAGAAGATTTCTAGTTTCTTAATAAGCTTTGGTCTAGGTTTGTTGTAATGGCTGACTTTTTCATTAATGTGAAAAGAGCGTTATTAATACTGAGCAAAGACCAATGATTCGTCCTTATTGTTGCTGGTCTTTTACTTATAATATATGACATATTTGTCTAGCTGTTCATATTGTTTATCTTTCGTAAGTAGCAGATGAATCACCCTTTCCATTACTAATAGAGGAATCATCCTTTCCAATGCTTTGTCTTATAGTTTATCTGTTGAACTATAGAAGCATGAGTATCCTATTTCTTCAATCCTTTGTCTATTTAGTTATCTATTGTAAGTAACAGATGAAGTGTTTCAGCGTAAATGAATTTCCTTCATTGCTTCATAGATGATGGGTAGTCTATTGTAAGTGATAGACTAAGTTTTAAGGTGCAGACTAATTTTCTTCATGGTTTCGTCTATTGGATTATCTGTTAAGTTTATCTTCGAATAGACAAAATTTTGTTACTCCACCAGATGAACTTTTTCACTCTGCCATACGATCCTCCTTCATTTTATCTATTGACAGTAGACGATCATTGGCTTACTTATGATAGACAAAGTCTTTTGCTTTGCCATTCGATACTTATTTGTTCCGCTTTGTTTGTTGATAGTTGGCTCACTTATGATGGACAAAGTCTTTGCTCTACCACACGATCCTTTCATTGCTCCGCTGGAAGATCTTCAATTCTATATTTGTTCTTATTAGATAACCATTGACTTAACTATGGCTTACGTGTGATGAACGAAGTCTTTTGTATGCATATTTCGTTGCATCTGTTAAATATAATCTTCTTCTTTGACAAACAAATGGAAAAAGTTGAATCCTTTTCATTTGTGCTTTGTCTATTAGTGATACTTCATCTTTTGCTTCTTTATTTGCCCAAGCCTTGTTGCCATGAAATATGTTTTTTGTGCTTATTTTTCTTAAGACCTACAATCTTGATTCTGCATGCAAAAATCTTGGCAATAACTATTAGCATATTATCTTTAATCAAGTTTTGTATGTCATCAAAACCATGCATTTAAAACAACATTCTCCCCATTTTTGATGATGACAGAATTTGATTAAAAATTATTTTATAAAAGATAATCTCCACCTAAATGTATGTAGATAAAATATTTGTTTGCAATATTTAATCATTCCATAAGTTGCCATCTTCTGATGTTTCCTTTATCTTGTTTTATATACATTCTCCCCCTAATTATTTAAAATGTTCTCCCCTTGATTAGTTAAAGATTATGCATTTTTATATTTCCTTCTTAAGATAATTTGCATTGTCTTTCTCCCCCTTTATGTCAGAAGCAAAAAGAAAACATCCATTCTGAGTCAGAGAATAATGAAAATATTTTATTCCATTTCAATACAAACAAAGCTACAGATAAGTAGACAAATAACCTACATGAAAAGACCAGGAGAGGTTGCGTGTAAGACTGGGGAAGAGGGGGTGGTGGTGGAGAACTTTGTATCATAGTGAGCGAGATACAAAATTTCAAGGAAAGGAAGAGGGGAAGGAGATAATAATGAGGCTATTGGAGCCTCCTTTCCCCTCTCTTAAGAGCCCCAACTAATGATGAAGTTGGATCTAGGGGCAAAAGTAGGTAAGATATGAGTTATATTCTTAAGAGCCACATTTTGAAGAGAAATACTTCTGATGGCAGAGATGATTTGGAGTATTATTATAAGCAGAAGTAATATCATCTCGGCAAGAGAAGTGAGGAGACATCCTTGGATGCTTCAATTTCCACCATACGACGGTCTGCCTTTCATATCTTCTTCCTAAATACCCTTCCTTGAGGTATTTCATCTTTGTAGTGTGGAGAAGAGTTGTTGGTCATGGGTTAAAATAGACTTGATGTTGGGTCTATACGAGGTACATGATGTGATTTTCCAAGAAAGGGAGAATAACTTATGCTAGAAATAGAGTTTAATGTGATAACGATAGTTATAAGTTAATTTAGCAAGAAAATGAAGTTTATTTGACCTCAAAAATCAAAATTCAGATGAAGTGCGAATAGAGCATTGTATACAGATAACTTACTTCGTTTGAGATGGAGTTTAGCCTCAAGATAGCATATTCAATGTTGCAATTTTAAGCACAGAAATGTTAGAGATTTCATTTTTAGATCATCACATTAGTCATGCCTAATTCTCCTCTAATATTGCAGAAGGTGTCTAATGATAGTGGCTTAGTAAAAATATAAGCAAGTTGAGCATTTATAGGCACATATTCTAGACATATATTATGTTTTTCTATATGATCTCTAATAAAGTGGTGCCTGATTTCCATATGCTTAGTTCTTGAATGTAAAACAAGATTCTTTTTCAAGCATATGACATTAGTGTTGTCACATTTAATGAGTATGTCTTTATAGCTCAGTCCATAATCAAGAAGTTATTGTTTCATCCACAACAATTGAGCGTAGCAACTTCCAGGTGCTATATATTCAGCCTCTACTGTAGAGAGAGCAACACTAGTTTATTTTCTAGAGAACCATGATACTAGACTATTTCCTAGAAATTGACAGGTACCACTAGTACTTCTTCTATTAACTTTATATCCTCTAAAATTAGCATTTGAATATCCAATGAGTTTAAAACCAGTTTCCTTGGATAATAGAGTCTTAAATTTGGTGTGTTAACTAGATATTTAAAGATTCATTTCATTGCAGTAAGATGAGATTCTCTAGGATTGGATTGAAATTTAGTGCATACACTAAAGAGAATGTCTAGTCTAGATGCAATAAGGTAAAGAAGAGATCCAATCATACTTCAATATTATTTTTGATTCACAAGTTTACCCTTTTCAATTCTCCCATCATACCCATTTCAAATTCAGCCTTCATGATCTTTGAGAAATCTTAACAGAGTTTTTCATCTGTAGCTCAAAATATAATTTCATCCATATAAATTTGAACTATCAAGATATCTGTAACGCCCCGCCCTCTTGGGGTCGTTACTCCACTTTACACCATAAATCCACATAATAATACCATGATTTTTCCACCTCCAGGGTGGGTTACTT
>JAYJMB010059804.1:3594-26723 GCA_036873735.1 Pouteria campechiana | reverse complement strand
AATCTGAGCGGGTATCATATGTTCTGCGGACATGATCCGTGATTCCGTGTTGGGGACTCGTGAAGATTAGCGCGCACATGCATCAATGAATCGAGGTTGGATATGGATGATCCGGCGCCAGGCTTCCATCTACAGAACCATTCTGAAATGTGAAATGAGTAACCGTTGATTCTTTGATAAATCGCGTGCTGTAAATTGGCCCAAATCATCGTCCCGTTAATAAATGAATATATCATAAGTTAGGTAGCGATGCATCGCTGGTGGTGGCGGGTCTTGTTGCGCTTTCCCACTGGATGTGGGCATTCCGCGGTCCAACCACCCCCACCTTTATCTCTTTGGAGGCATCTTATCACGTTTCCGGAAAGTGATCATTTCCGACCGCCGACTTTCTAGCATTTGTATTATTGCCCATGAAACCAGATAAGAATGGACTGCCGAATCTTGTAAAGTAGAAACAAGGGGAAAAAAAAAAAAAAAACAAATCAATTATCTGCCCGCCACCGTATTTGTGAACCTGGGCTGCACACGACGTGCTCTGACAATGCAAGTCTAAAACACAAGATGCACACCGTACTTTCTCAAAACGAAGGGTCCCTGTTTGCCGCAAGGCAGCACAAATCACATTGGCTCTGTTAAAAGACTTTGCTACCACGGACTGCTAGAAATGTTGGGCTAAGGGCCAGTTTGGTGCAGTGCTGATAGCAAATTTACAGTGTAATAGTGCTTTTCCGAGTGTTTGATTGGATTTCATCGTGCTTTTTGAAACCGTTAAAGCCAAATTTTTTATGTTGGCATGGAAGCTCTGATTTGTAGCTTTTTTCTTACTGCATTTTTTATTAAATGAGCTTAATAAATACCGCTAAGCCAAAGAGATCCTAAGTAAAACTCCAATAATACTCTATACTTATTTTGAGTGAGGAACCTAACTTTTATAAGAGCAACATGACATTCTGATATATGAGTAGTTTCGGTGGTATTAAAATGTGGGTAACTCATATATGTTTTACACAAAGATGTGCAGGTGTCACTCGAGCCTATAAACAAAACACATTTGTCGAATCCCTTACGAGGATATCAAGAGATTAAGGAAGACAATCATGCGCTACATGAACCCAGGTCGGCTACATGCTACGGAGACTCTTAATTAAAAAGAAAGCTTAGAAAACCTGAATAGGTTATGAAAAATTAGTCGAATGTGATAGCCTATAAACCGATAAGACAATATATAAATTTACATGAAAAACTTCTTTAATGGAAAAAAATCGCTAGTAAAGGATGAAGAATTTCACTACATAAAAAATTGAATAAAATCAAGATAAGAGAAAGAGAAAAACTACAACAAAATAGAAATCTCTAAAATATTAATCTATTTATCTCTACAGAAATAATATGTATTCATTGAGAAAACTCTAGTCCCATTGATAATCTACTTTGCATATGAATTTTCCTCAAATAGTTTTATATAAAATTTTCAAAATTCATCTATATGCAAAACTGTCAAAAATACGTTCATACGAGTCTTACCTCTAGCGTTGCCGACGCCACTTCGCTAACTGCTACCCTGCCCACAAAATCATCCGGCATTGCCGGAGCCATATTGTTGTTCACAATGTTTTTAAAGCATGTTTTCAAATGTACGGTCCATATCATCAAAGATCTCTATAAAAAATCTATGCTTTTCATACAGCGAAATCTTTAAACTGACCAAAACAGAATTCAGGTCACCATATGCTAACGTAGGTATTATTTTGGATAAGTTACTTACTCTAATCTATAGACTCAAGACCCATACCGCACCAAAGGGGAAGAAGCCATAGATTTTGTTTAGAGGGTAGACTTGACATGTCAAAGTGTTAAAGAATATCCATCACAGGCCGAAGAAACATGGAAATCATGTACTTCGTCTGATAGTGACATGTTTAGTGCAAACATCATCATCGTGATGGTACCGCAAACGTAGCACTTATCCATGCACCGTCAGGACCAAACAACCCTCAGCTATTTTACTTCCCCCCTGCCAACTACTGGTTTGAAGCAAACTGCGACGCCCAAATCTTCCAACAGCAACCTTAAAATGGATGCGCGGATTCAACCATTTTGATTCCCCCACCAAAAGCAAAACTCAGGAAAACGCCCAGATTGCCGCATGCCTGCCTGCAGCGGTGGTTGAATTGGCTTTTACTCCTCTGACGGACCGTGATATGAAATTATGAAAATACAAATAGATCTGCTAAATACAACTAGAAATTTAAACCAACTTCAACTTTTTGTTAAACAATTTTTAGCTGTAGGAAGCTATGTGCAATGTGCCCTAATCTCGTTTAGGTTTGCACCCTACAAGTTAAAAATCAAATTGAATTTTCTATTATTTTTATAAATTATTTGTACAACTATGTTAAAAGCAAAAAGTACTGTACTAGCTCCTTTCTAAAATGCTTAATTTCCTAGCATTTTGTTTCAAAATTTTAGTTAAAATTGCCCATATATGTCTTTATGGTGACAGAGGTATCCTCCAAATAAAATCCACGTTTTCCACTCCTCCGAAATAACTTTGGTGCCTTACTAATCGAAATAATCATTATCAGATAATTTATCCAGAAGGCCCACTTAAAAAACTCCTAACGAAATCTTCACGAAAAGTTCCTTCATAAAAACTCGGATCTGTGGAATAAGACCATGGTCTCCTTCCAAACTACAGCAAAAAGCAGTTTCGAGAACAGTTGATTTGCTTGCTTCCAAACTGTACACCTCAGTAATTTGGATAGGCCACATCCAACTATTTTAAACGTTTACACCCTGCCAAACTACAGACAACTCATTAATGAGCGAAAGCATGCCCAAGGCAACCCATGCAAGTAAAATGGCCAAAATCTCTCCCCACGCTTGTGTTCCAAAATCGCCTCTTTCTGGCAATGACATCGGATAAGTTTGTTAAGCTTTAAGTTCTAACCATGGAGGACTGTATGCTCCATAACGCATAAAACCTGAGGCCACAAACTTTAGTCAAAGTTTGACTATGTAAGCAACACTTTTGCATTTTGAAGATTTTATTTCACTCTCCGTTGGAAATTTTATTTCATTTTTGTTTTTTCACTTCCCACAAGTATCATGAGCCAGACATCCCGTCTTCAAAATACTGAATGACTACACAGACAACTAAAATGCAAGCACTCTTGGCCTGTTAAGTTTTATGTACGCATTGGGCAGCCGACATCCAATCTCCACCACACATGTCCATTTGCAATTTGGAAAAAAATAGGTAAGAGTAGGAACCTGGAAAAGTAAAAGAGAAGAGAGGGAATAATATGATGTAATTATTAAAAACAATTTTTTTATGATTAAAAATATCAATAAAAATAATAGAATAGTAATTTTTTTGGTAATTAAAATGTCGAGATCGTATTAAAAGGAGTGGAAAGGTTCACAAACATTTCCACCCTTTTTCTACCATTCCAAACGGACTAAAATTCAACTGGCACCGGGGCATGTAGTCCAAATAAATAATATGGTGGGAATGGATGTTGTAAGCACAATTCAAAATGTTCAAAAATCGCGTTGATTGAACACTTGGGTGGGCCCAAACAAGTAGAAACTTCCTACGATTGTCGGAAAAAACTTCGTTTTCCATTTCCATGTTATCAGGCCCATGGATCTGTATTTCTTGTCGAGGTGATTTTCGAGGTTCTGATTAAAAAAATGGTTTCGAGACCATAGGCTTGAATCTAGTAAAAACATTAGTGTGTGAAAATGACAAGGTTGCAAAAATTAATAAAATCGGTCCTAACCAATAATTCCCACATATTTATACATGGTATGAGGCAAACATTTAGGCAGACAACCAATTTTAGATATTCGGTTCCAATCTAAGAAATAATTGGAGTACGATAACATAATTTCCAAGCCGCACTAGGCTGAAATTCTTTATTAGAAAGTAACTTAACCAGTCCATGAGCATGTGAAGCTTGGACAACCGATTCATTTTTTTAATTTCATGGCATCCAATGTGCTCTTCCCATCAAGTTTACTAGAAAGAACAAACTTTAGATATTCTTCATGGCTTACACTCCTATAATATGCCACCCCATCTTTCACAATATCTGGAAGAGGTCCAATCGTCATGTTCAGGGCCGCGGAGTGAAATGCAGCAATCGATTTCTTTTGACATTTTAAAAGAACTTTCTTATTTTTTACTATTATGGATAATGCGGTGAATTCCAATCCAACTATCTTATTTATCTATTAATCCAAATATTATCTAAATAAAATACTTAAGTAGGCTTAAAATTAGGATCATTAGAAAGCTAATATCTAGTGAAATTTTTTCATTTCTTATGGGACTCATGAAGATATAATCAAGCATTCAAACTTTTCAAAGTTTTTATCCTACATTAATTCATGATTTTATAATTTTTTGTGACATTCAAATATATATATATATAGATTGATATAAGTAATTTTTATATTTTTAAATAGTATGATTCACGTAGGCTTTTGATTAAAATACTTTCTCATGTTTTTAATAAAATAATAATGTTAAATATGATATTAGAATGGATTTTATCTAATCACCTTTGATTTAATGTAAAAATAAAGAGACTCCTTTAAAATTTAAAAACCGCTCCTTTTAACTATTTCCCATGCTTACTACGAGTACAATAAAATAATAAAAAGAACATAATTATCACAAAGTATCATAAATACTCCCACAAACAGTGAAATGTGAGTAGCTCTACTTAAACATAAAAGCATATATAGGTGCAGAAACACAACTACGTACGTGAAAGTAGGAGGATGGGCGGGCCACAACTCCATTGTTCTAAAAGGAATGGGTTGGCTGATTAGGAAGAACATATCACCCCAGTCGAGTTTTTGATCTTCTGAGACCACAAAGGCTTGGCCGTAGCCTTCAATAGAATTTGGGGGCTGAGAGTAGGCCATCTTTTCCTTCAGGGGCAGCTTGAAGAATTCATCTATATCAGCTTTCATTTTCTCAATCAACTTGTCATCAAATCCATGGTTCAGCAGCTACGAAAATAACATGTTGAAATTATAGTTTATTTGGATAGTGAAAAAAGATTATATAGAATGTAAAAGAGAAGTGTAAAATGAACATGTAATAATTTCATTAAAAGAAAGGATAATATCAATCATAAAATGCGTAAAAAATAATAGACAAGCTTTTTGGAAGAAATGATGGGAGTGCTTGATATCTAATTGAAAATTTAGATATTGTTAGAAAAAAGTAGAATTATTTAGAGTGAATAACAATTCCATTGAAGTAAAACACCTTTAGCTTTTACATGGTACAGTCAAAAACACCCTTAGCTAGGCTTAGTTTGAGATTTGGAAAGGAAAGAAAAATGGAGAAAAGGAGCAGAAATGATATGATGTGTTGGAAAATAATAAATAGAAATAAAGTAAATAAAAATAAAATCGATAAAAGTTTTAAATAAAAAGACAACTTGTAATCATTGAAAATATAAATAACAATAAGAAAATAGTAAGAGTTTTGGGTAGCTAAAATATCATATTGATTAAAAAGACGGTGAAAAAAATAAGGGAAAGGGGGGAAAAGGATAGAGAAAATTTTCTCCATTACGATATAAATTCTTAATGTATTTAAATTTCATGATTTTTTATTTTTTAAAACCAAACTTCTTGCATGCACTGAAAAAGTATCATTGGCATAACCCTAAAAGCCGAAAGTTTATCATGAGAGCAATAAGAAAAGGGTAGAGAGGAGTGGAGAGCCATTGACATTTATTGCAGTACAAGTTACCTCCAAAAAATTAAAAATGCAGGATAGGACGAAGATCATATGCACCCGGAAAAAACCCCACTTCTTTAGATAGTGATGAAGCCGCAGCTTCAATTACCTTGTCGGCAGAGGGCTCTGGCAAGAACAGCTCTCCAGTCTCTCCCTTCTTTAAATAATGATGAAGCTGCTTCCTCAACCGCACCCAGCATTTAAAGCTCACTAGCACTTAAAAGCTCTCTTCACCCTCTCCATTCTCCAAGCATATTAAACTATTCAAATTTTGATATATAGTATACACCCTTCAGCTACCATAACCAGATGAGAAAGAAAATGTTTCAAATTTCTATCAAAAAATGAAAATATCCTATACATGTCTGTTGCTAAATCTTGAATACTCAAGAAACATTAGTTTCTCAACTAATAGACATGAACATCAGATAAAGAAGTGAGAAAAGATTATAAAAATTTATCCATTTGGTGCATCTGATTGGTGATGATATAATTTTCATGATAAATGGTTTGGATAGGAACCAAAATTCGGTGCCGACTAATGAACTGGAAACAGGGGATTCGAAGATCCCGCAGACCAGCTGCATTAACATTTGCAGGGGAGTCCGCAAAATTGGTCTTGTGGGGCTACTTGGAAGGCCATGAACAAGCTATTTATAGTGAGTATGGGCAACTGATCATCTGTCCAGATGATCTTAGCTATATATATTGGTGCCAGAATCACCGTTCAAACACGGGAAACGCAGCAAGCAGCATGTTTCTCGTGGGAGGCAGGGTACGATGCGATGCACTACATCTGCTTTGGAAATCAATGTGAATGGCGGATCTCTGGAAAACCACAACATAGAGGTAAGGAGTAGCTTGATAGGAGTTAATTATTCCATTCGATTTTAGCAGCAATTTTGGCTTTTTACTCTTTTCACAGTCCTACTTCACGTAATGTGTCTCATTTCTATGATATTTATAATAAAAAAAAAGGTATTATTAAAAGCCACTTTGGCCTTTGCTCAAAAAGACATTAAAAGGAGTTTAGCATATTCTACAATGTTTCAATTAGGTTATATTATATTAGCTGTATGATTTTTTGTTTGGGGTAGTTCTTCAATTATTAAACAACAACCAACAAACTATACAGAGAATTAATTGATATATAGATATATATATGTTTGGAAAAGCATGAGTAGATATCATGCTAAAATATTTAAATCAAAGTATAAACTCATTCACCTGTTGATGAGTTTGTCTAGGTATCTTTGCAATCCAACTGTGACGTTACGCAGCAGCTAGATCATGCGCGGCATGTTCACCACGTAGCCATAAATACTGCACCGGTAACGTTGGCCGACGCATTCTTGAGTTGTGGAGCTCCAATAAATGAGGGATAAGGAGTGTTATTGCATTTCATGTCGGACATATTGGCTCGAAATCATATTCAGTTATGCTGAAACTTTTAGTGTTGTGATTCTCATTTTTTGTACAGGGTTTGTGGGGAATGGTGCATTGGATTTATTGCTAGATTCGATGATGAAACTTTGGATTGCAATGGTAGGATGAGCGGCTGCTTCGATGTTCAATGATCATATATGCCAATTGCAAGTACAGTGAATGGAAATTGAATCGTGTAAGCGTACGGACATTCCAACGATCCGAAATCGAACCACCTGGGTAGGTTTGGTTGGATGAATGAACATAATCAAATCCTTGACTCGACCAGACTCAGCAATATAATGTCCTCTAATTCTAGGATTTATTTCTAAATTAAGATCATATGCCTGCAATTAATTGTACCAACCATCATAATATTTCATGGTTAATTAATCAGATTAGTTTTATAGAACCAAATTCACCTTACAATCTCCAAATATACTCACATTTAAACATGGTTATTTTCTTCCATAGGCAGAGAAACGATGCATGTGGGATATATGATTCCAATCCCAGAGGTCTGGAAAGGGGACAATAACACAAATCCCAGACTAAGCTGGGCCAAATTCTTTATTAGAGAGTACAAGAACCGGTCCATGAAGACTTGGATAACTCTTTCATTTCTTTCTCATGGCATGCAAAGTGCTCTTCCCATCAAGTTTAGAGGAAACTAGGAATCTCATATATTCTTCGTTACCTAAACTCCTATAAGATGCCTCGCCATCTTTCAAGACATCTGGAAGAGGTCCAATCGTTGTCTTCAGATTTGCGCAGTGAAATGCAGCAATTGAAAGACGTTCCTTCTCCGTGTTTATAACAGCCCGGTGCTCGATGCTTGCATATACGCCATTGGTTAGTATCTGCAAATAAGCAAATTAAAAATACCAAGATGCATTTTTTCTTAATAGAAAAAACCCAACTAATAAATTCAAATAATACATATCGAAGTAGGAATTAACGGAGCATTTCACTTGCCTCAAGGACATCACCGATATTGACAATGAAAGCACCAGGGATAGGTTTTATTGAGACCCACTTCCCATCTCTTCTTATTTGCAATCCCTGCACTTCATTGACTTGAACCAGCAAGGTTAGGCCGGTGGCATCAGAATGAGGAGAGAGGCCGAGGACCTTGTCAGCTTCTGGGCATGGAGGATAGTAATTCATCCTCACACTTTGAGGCCCATCCTTGAACATGTCTATCAACTTGTCTGACTCAATACCCAGATTCCGAGCCATCGAACCCAGTAGGCAGATTGCAACTCTTTGCAACTCTGACGAGTATTTGTCGAGCGTATCCCTGAACATTAATTGCAATGAAATGTCAATGCAGAAGCTCAAACATGCAGTGCTTTACAAGGACGAATGCCTACACTCCCCTTTTCGTTGTATTTCATTCACCAATGTAGGAAGAGAGAACAAAAAGGTGCCATTTCTTAGCTACTCTCAACTGCTTTCCACTCTCTCTCTCTCTCTCTCTCTCTCTCTCTATATATATATATATATATATATATATATCGTAAAGAAGTGATACATAATAAATAAAAAATAAAATTGCTACATTTTCTAAAAGAGTAAAAGGTAACTAACAAGGAAGAAAATTCATATACACGCATGCAACAATTGAAATGTTAGTACCTCTGATCACAAAAATAGAAAGGAATTGTGTGTAGAAGACAGCTTACCTGAAAGTAGGGGGGAAGGTGGGCCACAGTTTCATTCTTCTTAAAGGAATGGGTTGGGTGAATAGGTAGAGCAAGTCACCCCAGTCGAGTTTCTGTTCTTCCGAGATCACAAAGGCTTGGCCGTAGCCTTCGATGGAATTTGGGGGATGAGAGTAGGCCATCTTTATCTCCAATGTCAGTTTAAAGAATTCAACTACGTGGGATTTCATTTTCTCAATTACCTCATCATCAACTCCATGATTCAGCAGCTGTAAAATTTATATCATCATTAATATTGTTATCATATATTGTTTTTCACTTAATTAAGAGCAGTCAGAGGTACGGATGTATTTTTTCGATTTTGTGTAATGAAATGTGATAATTTTAGCTTCCATTAGCATCAAAATGTCTCTAAATCACACAGTTGTAAAGCAATCAAAAATTTATTCAATGTACTCAAGCACACCTCATATGTTTGTTTTTTTATTTTTCATGTTTTAAAATATTTTGGTAGAATCATGTAACACCCGAGATATTGAAAATGAGAGGGATATATATATAGATATATATATATATATATATATATATATATATGATGATCAAAGATAAAAAAGCTGAAAATGTAAATATTGTCATTTGTGTCTGAATTTTGATACAAAATTTAGATGATTTAGAAAAAGTGTTTAACACAATAGTTGTATATCTTAAAATTATCTTTCTAATGAGTTAAGAATCACCGAATTCTAATTTACATAAGAGAGTTATATCAGAAAGAGTGTAATGATTTCTAAATTCAAAAGGCATCACTTTGAAGCTCCACTACTTTAAATGGAGGCTGATTTAGAAAAATTGGTCAATATAAAAGTTGTAGTCTTTGAAATTATTTGTCAAATAAAATAAGAATCACTTAGTTTGGAATTTATATAAAGAAGTTATGAGCAATGCACCAAAATTACTTTTGACAGGCTGTAGGGCAAGCAGCTGCAGGAATCGGCTGTGATCCCATCGTCAGGAGGCTGGAGGGAAGAAGGATGGGGGGTAGGAGGTTATCATATGGCAATGGCCCAACTTTTTAAGTTTTACTCCCTTCTATTTTAACCTTAGGCCATTCCATTTTCTCCTTCCTCTCACCCTAGTTATGCTCTAGCCTTGTTATGCTTATTTTCTTATTGTTTAAGTTAGAAAATCATCTTGCCTAGCTATCTAATCTAGTAATCTTTCATTTAAACTCAATTTTAACCCATTTGAGTGGAGAAAAATAGAAGAAAAATCTAATTTTCACCAAATGGAAGGAGCTACATTGAGTCTGAAGCTTGGTCCTTCGTTTGGGAAGGATGACTATGCATGAAAGTGAAGGTAAGCTCCATTTTCTAACCAAATTCCATATTTTTAATTTTTAAAGCTTGAAACCCAACCCTTAAATAGGGAAAGAAAATTATGATCATGGTTATAAATTCATGAAAAAATAATTTAATACAGTGATTATAGTGATTTGGCATGAAAAATTATGAATTTTGTTAAGCAAAGGTTTTGTGAATAGTGAAAATGAGGGATTTTATGATTTACATTGTATTAATTATGAAAAAATGATTAATTACATGATTATAATATTTTAGAATTTATATTGCGTGATTTGGATTAGTAAAATCAAATTTTTGATTTTGCCCTAAGTAGAGATTAAAGAGAGTATTTATGTATGAGCTATGTGAGCCATGAATTGGTTGAATTAAAGGCTTGATGAGGTTATTTTAAAGATGTTTAATTGATAATTATGTTATGTACAAGATGTATGTTGTATATTAAACATGGCTATGGGAGTTTAATGAGGTTTAGAAGCTAATTAGCCTGTTATGGAGGTTGGTTCATTATTATTAAAGCTAAAGTATTATTAGAAGTCATTATGTATGATGTGTACGATATGCTTAAAGGGTTGCTCTATACATGATGATCTGAGAAAGATGAAAAGACATAGAGCTGGAGAGATATGGTCTGGAGCGAAACGCCTAAGGTAAGTAAGCACCCCCTGTTTTATTTGAATGAACGGATGGGGATAGTAGGTATGCCATGTTTGTTCCAGGCATGTGTGTTTTGGATGAGGGATAAGATATCCCATGTTGTTTTAAGAATGAGTTTCATGATGTCTTCTGATTTTTGAACATTGGGGATGAGAAATATCCCTTGATTATGTTCATATGCATTTGTTGAGCGTGAGTAGACTCACAGGGAATAATGTGTATTCCTTGGTCATGATGAGTGTAATTTTATGATATGGACGTATGAGTGTTGGGGATAAATAATATCCTATATCATTGTGTTATTCTTATGTATAGATGCCTAAGTGAAAGGGATCAGAACTATCTTGATATTGTGTGTAAATTTATAAGTATGATAGTATGTGAATTCTTGGTTGGATGACAATAGTAGAAATTTCCTTACGTTGTATCTATTGATATATGTAATATAATGTGGATTGTCAAAAAGAGAGATAAGGATTATCCCGTGAATTATCTTTTGTATCTATGTATGGATACAGGGATTAATGAAGAAGTTGAGTGTCCTAGAATGTTGTATATGATTGTTGAATGTGGGTGTATAGTAATGGAATGAGAAACATTCCATGATCAATGAGATTGTTTGTGGTGCCCGTATGGCACAGTTATGAGATTATGCTCGTATGACATAGTTTTAGTGAGTATGGTCTCTACATGACACCTAGTCTTGTATAATGAGCCCAAAGTGACTGAAAGGTGAGGTGTCTGGTGGACACGCTCATGGTTATGGTTGTACACGCTTGAAGAGCGTAGAGCATTATAATGAGTTGAGAAGGACTTGAGCCTCTAGGATTTATATTCATGTTGTTATAATTGTATTCGTATTCTGGATGAGAATATATAATTGTTGGTTTATTGATGTTTTATATTTCTGCTTACTTACTGAGTTACCCGGACTCATGCCTTCTTATGTTAAATTTTTATATGACAGGTCAAGTAAAGAATCCCAATTGAGGATTGAAACTAGCGAGCAAAGGTATAAGACATTGATGATATGATAGTATGTGGGGATTAGAATCCCATGATATTCATGTATATGGTTTAATTATCTAATTGTAAAAATTCATGATATATTTGCATCATTGTAGTTTAAAAAGTTTCTAATGGTGTATGTCATGTTATAGTAAATAATTTAAGTACGATAGTGTGAATGAATTTATATTAATCTAGGTTAATGCATTACCATCATGATACAGTTCCGATCTTGGGTGGATTATTGTTTGGAAATGATTCTTGTTAATTATGGACATTTGTAGAATTGTATACACAGGTTTTAATGCTTATATTTTAGGGCAAACTCTATCAAATTTTAGGCATTATATTTTTCTTAGAATTAGGAAAATTGTGGGATTACGAGAAGATTTTTCCTTATGGAAAGGAAAATGGTAGCGTCCTGCATTAACCCCGATATGGTGTGATCAAAACGCATAGGGTGGGGTGCGGGATGTTATAAATCACAGTCAACTACTGTACTTGGTATGATTTATTTAGTGAGAATATCAAAAATCATTTTAATAAGAAATCTATTTTGGTCCTAAATTTTAAAAAAGTGATAATTTTTCGCATGACAGAAATATGCACCGGAATAAGGAAGATTGTTCATTTGGATCTCATGAAAATATTATAAATTATAAAAAATAGAAAAAAGATGAATGGTGTACAAAGTACATTGCATATAAAGACCTTATGCTGCATATTACTACTTCGTAAAAGTTCATTATCTGCTGTCAGATTACATTATTTTACTTTTTGCTTTATTTATCTGTAATCATTTTTCCCACATCCTTTCGTCATTTACATCAATATAATAATTTTCTTCCACTATGCTCTTCAGGTGTTGGCCAGGTTGTCCAACACATCTCACTGTGTATAAGGATTGGGTGAAACGATCTCCAGATATCCTGGCCAGTAAACCAGGTGGGGCCCACAATGAATATGTCAAACATGGGTAATCAGGAATTATTTTTCATTTCTAGTCTGGCCCACCTGGTATTCATAAGAGCAGCCGGCCTATTTTTGATCTACCAATTCTCTGCTTAAGTATATTAAAGAATCATCTAGATGAACGTGTCGCTAATTAGAAATTAAGCAGTATACATACGTTAATAACAAAAGTAAAGAATTTTTAAGATGCATTCCTTTTGTAACATTTAATGAAACTGCCAATTTCGTGTAAAAAAATTCTACTATAAAGTGCAAATGATTCATCCCAGTAGAAATATATGCATGCACCCGGAAGAAACCCCATTCTTGACAAGCCGAGTGAAGCTTGTCCATTTCAGGCTGTGAGAACTTTGGATCCAACAACTTGCTGAGATCAATAACTGGGATCTCCAGCTGCCCATCAGATGGGACGGTCGTGTCCGTCATGATTTCAGGCCTGATATACCTTTGAGGGATGTCATTGGAGGAGATTGTGGATGCCAGATGTTGAACGCTGCTTACAGGGAGAGACCCACCAAAGTCCAGTAGCTCCTGTTGCCCGTTCTCAGCCTCCATGCCTTCTTCCTCCCTTTCCTCTCCAACTCGTGACTTAACCTATCCGGTCTTGTCTAAATAATGAAAAAAGCAGCAACTCCAATAACATTGTTGGCTAAAGAGGAGACAAATATATTGTTATTGACTTTGTAGCTGCAGCAGAAATTGATAAGACCACACATGACGTTTTGTCTGCACCGCTCATGCCATTCTAAGGGTCATTAAATTACTCCCTCATTCGTCTAGAAATATCCGTTTAATCATTTAAGGACATTTATCTAATTAAATCTTTAATTTCTGATATTTGATCCATTGATCATGAAAATTAGGTTACCATCCAATGAAATCCATTAATGGTCCTAACACATCAACGTCGACTATAACGTTTCATCAAAATTTGACTATTTTATGATGTTCATTTAGTCAAATTCATGAGATCCATATCTATGATTTAACCTGTAAGCTATCAAGATTAAGTAAGACATGATACAAGTATGCTTTTACTTGGCTTTGATCATGTTTAATTGAGCTATAAAATTCAACTAAATTGACCATTCAAAAGATATTTTTGTATTTTTTAAATAATTATTTAATCAACTTTCTAATCAAATTTTGACATATTAAAATTCTATTAAAAACCTTTTTGGCCGTTGCATTAGAATATGCAAAATCAAAAGTTAACAAGTCAAAATTGCAAATTTGAAGAAGATGAGGGAGGAAATACAAATAGCCCCTTTTAGCTACTTTTCCATGGTATTAAGGTTAATAAAATCAGATTTTAATGAGAAAAGTGACAGCTTACTTGTCTGGACTAGCTGGGGTCCCGTAATACCGATTGCTGAATTTTATTATAATCATTCTCCTGATCATTTGAATAAAAGAAAAAATGAGCCGTTGAATGGAAGCCAGCATTTGTTAAGGTGCTTGGTTGAACAGGAGAAGAAAAAATCTGGGCATTTAAGTGGCGATTCCCACTAGTTTTGGCATGGATCCAGCGTACCAGGTAGATTGCGGTAACGATTGAGAAAATGATGGGTCGTTTATCCACTGGCTGAGCGACTGGAGGGGAAGGACAGAAGATTGGACGTAACTGAAGCTTTGGGATGAGTCCGGATCCCTGATGCTTTGCATAGTAGAATACTCATGCTCCCAACCAAAGAAGGCCACGTGGTTCATATCACGTGCATAGGTCATCTCGTGGCTCTAGAAGATATGTTGAATGCAAAATAAAATAAAATCTCATGAGAATTTAAAATAAAATAAAATCTCATGAGAATTTAAAAATAGCAATTAGACATATATATATATATATGTGCTAGGGAATCCCAACTCAGATATCTGAATATCCAACTGGTATCACATCATGTCAGATCTCAACCCTAATGGAATATCTTTTCCAGCTACTACACAGTTCCACGAGACTAGGATTCAAATACGTATCTTTCTAAGAATCCATCTCTAAGCAAGGATCCTCATCTTAATTGTGTACAGGCTACGTACGCACCCCAATTATGCACTCACGCTCAACTATAAATACACTAAGGTATGTGGCTCAAAACATAATCTTTCGCTACTATCCCATCTTCTCTAAAATAGCCCCTTACTAACTTGAATGTCGAAGTGTTCATGCCGAAAACACCCCCAACATCCTCTGACTTTTGTTCTAATCTTACAGGATTCAATGCGATATTTTCTCGAGAGCCATATCAGCATTTCGTTTAGGGATAACCCAAACTATATATATATATATATATAACATCATATAGCTTGTTTTAAGGTGATTAAAATTCTCAATTTATCTCATCATTTGTATATAATATCACATGGGTCCTTTATAATTATAAAATGATTTTAACTATGAAAAATCTAACTTTACCCTTTTTATACCTAACTTAAAATTAAATACATAATAATTAAAAATATCTTAAATATTTGAAAGACATGGTAAACAGGCTGTGGAAGTTTTTTTTATTATTAAAAAAATATTTTTGGGCTATAGTTACAAATCACAAAGCAAGCAATTTAGATGAAAAGAGTGAAAATAGACTGATGACATCGAAATTTTGATACGGATCATCTTTATATGGTGGGAGTTTTTATGTTCACTTAAACATTCTAGTTGGGTAATTGGTCAAATATAACATAGATTAGGTAGAATTTCACAAAAGCATGATCGAATAGTGGTGAAAATAGCAATGACGTTAATATAAATATAAATATAATTAATTTAAAAGTTAAATAATTTAGCATAATTTTATGTTAAATTATTTAACTTTTAATAATTATTTAATTACATATTAAATTAATTAATTTGAAAATCTTTACAAAGTATAAAATATTAAAAATACTACTCTATTAAATATATGGCTAAGATTAAATTTTTGATCATGGATTTGATGTAGAGATTTTTTTATTTTTATGAGGTTGTTTAAATTTATTTATTTAATATAAATTATTATAAATATGTAAAATTAAATATCTTATTATGATTTGATCTTTAAGTGGGTACATAATAAAAAAATTGCAATTTTAGGCCTTTATTCACTTAAGACACAAAAATATAATTAATATAATTAATTTACTTTTATTGAATTAGTAAGAAATAAAAATACAATTATAATTCAATTATTTTAGAAAAAAAATATTAATCAAATTCATTAATAAAACATAAATTTAAATAATTATTTAAATTAAATTATTTGTAACTTAGAATAATGTAACATTTGAATAAGTGGAATTTTAAAAAATAATAATTTTAAATTTTTATACATTTATAAAATGAGAAAATTGGATAAATATTGTTTATTTTTATAAATTAAATAAAAATAAAAATAATATTAAAGATTTTAATTTTGTTATGATATACTAAGCCCCACTTAGGAATTTCATTCATGGTTGGGCTAACTTACTCTCCGTATAAATACTATTCATCTTTTTACTTTCGCAGCCTATCAAATTCGAGGTTTTATTTTGCATTCAGCGTATCTTCTAGGGCAACGAGATAACCCACGTGGCTTTCTTTGGTTGAGAGGATGAGTATTTTACTGATGGGGTGCATCAGGGGATCCGGACTCCTTTGGGATACGCTGGGAGCAGTTTTGTGGAAGCCCTTTCCCTATCCACTGCCGGCAAGGGGCAGAATCAATAGTTGAGATCAAACCCTCACCCGAGGGCAAACCCTTCGAAACTCCATCCAAGAAACTTTGTTGCAAGAGGATTGCAGACGGTGGCAACGGCTAGAAAGTAGATGTCAGGTCGGCGGAAGGAGGAAGATGACTGCCCTGTCAGACTTGGAGGGAAAAATAATAATAATAATTATCAGACGCAACCCGTTACCCACGGCAGAAAACGCGCTGAGGGGAGGGCATGGCAATCGACAGCTCGCAAGATTAGGTAAGCGATTTCCCCTGGCTTGTGGCATCTTGCCAAAATTGAGACTAACATTTAAGAATAATGGAGAATCATGATCTTTGGGGCCTCTGTTTTGAATGAATATATGGATGGGATTAGCCATTATTTTAACCAATCATATATAATTTTACAAATAATCAGCAATCACAAGTTATTTTTAAAATTAAAATAGCTTCATTTCAGACAAGAAAACCTCACCTTGTGATAATATGTTAAACTAAGGTGAGTCTTAAATATCCCAACATGAAAATCATGGCGTGAGAAAAATGCTTGTTTAGGCAGAAAGGATTCAGATTTCGATGGTGCAGATTCCGCTTGCCGCATTTACTTGGCAATCTCTTTTGCTTTACGACCATCCACAGACGGGACAACTAGTGATTCGTTTAGCATAAATTTGATAGTATATCTGCAACTACTGAACCAATTACCATAATATTTCATGGTTAAGCAGACTAGTTTGATAAAACGAAATTCACCTCACAGTCATCAAATATCCTTACATGTGTAACTATTCTTCCATATGCAGACGAGAAGAAAAGGAAAGGGAACAATAACATAACTAGGCCAATTTCTTCCCCAGAGAGTACAAGAACCGGCCCATGAACTGGTGACACTTGGATCTAGCCCTTTCATTTCTTTAATTTCATGGCATCCAAGGTGCTCTTCCCATCAAGTTTGCTGGAAATTATGAATCTTGCATATTCTTCTTGGCTTAAACTCCTATAATATGCCTCGCGATCTTTCACAAGATCTGGGAGGGGTCCAACCGTTTTATTCATACTCAGGCTGTGAAATGCAGCAATCGACAGACGTTCCTTCTCTGTGTTTATGACAGCTCGGTGTTCGATGCTTTTATATATGCCATTGGTTAGTATCTGCGAATAAGCAAAAACAATCACAAGTGAAAATGGCAAGACACATTTGTCTAGCTAGCAAATTTCAAGTAGGAATTAATGGAGCATTTTGCTTGCCTCAAGTACATCACCGATATTGACAATGAAAGCACCTGGGATAGGCTTTACTGGCACCCATGTCCCATCTTTTTTTATCTGCAATCCCTGCACTTCGCCGACTTGAACCAGCAAAGTTAGGCCAGTGGCATCGGAATGAGGAGAGAGGCCGATGACCTTGTCGGCTTGTGGGCATGGGGGATAGTAATTCATCCTCACACTTTGAGACCCATCCTTGAACAATTCTGTCAACTTCTTTGAATCCATACCAAGATTCTGAGCCGCCAAACCCATTAGGCAGATTGTTAACCTATGCAGTTCTGACGAGTATTTGTCCAGCGTATCCCTGAGCATCAATTGCAAATAAATGTTAATGTAGAAGGTTAAACATGCGTACCTTTGCAAGTACTAATGCCTACACTCCTTTTCAGTGGCGGAGCCTGGACCTTAATTTGGTTTGGGGGGACAAAATGATAAATACTTAAATATATTTTTTATTATATTATATAATATTATAACATTAGTCTTTTAAGAAAAAATATTTTTATAATATATTTTCATAAAAATAATTTAGTAAGAAGTTAACAAATACTTGACTAATTAAATAAATAATTTTACATTATAGTCTTTTTAAGGAAAATACAAAGATTTTATAATTTTTCTCAAGTGTATTTTAAGATTATAAAATTAAATAATAAATAAATTAAATTCAAATACATAAGCTAAATTCAAAAATCTTAATTTGGGGTTCTCTAAATGGAATACCAAGTACAAAAGAGAAAAAATTAATTTAAGATTTCCTCAATTGAATGATAGAGAAATTACAAATAACATAATGTGACAAAATTAAAAAATTAATTTAGACTTCACTTAATTTAATAATGAAAATTAGTAACATATAAATAAATATAAATATCTTAATTTTTTTTTCTTTTTTCTTTTTTCTTTTTCCTTCCTCTCACTAGAAAAGGCATGCATGTAATAAAATATTTTATAATAAAGGGATTATTAAAAAAAACTATGATGTAGAGTATAAGAAATCATGTATGATAAAATTTTTGGAAAGAAGCAACTACTCATTTCAATAGAAAGTTTAGTAAGTTAAGTTATCAAACAAGCACGCATTATAACAGATGTAAGAAATAAATTATTCATTAAGTAGATATAATATATTAATTTTATTACAACCAATTAGATGCATATTTATTTTTCGAATTTTTTATTAAGAGGGTAAATTTTATATAAAATTTAAAATTCATAAATTTTGGAGGGTGTAATTTATTTTAAAAATTGTTTTTAATGGCCAAGATTAATATACCAAGAGGTTTTTAAAAAAAATCGAAGGGGACCAATTACCCTATACCTGGCTATGTCTCTGCTCCTTTTCGTTCTGTTATATTCACCAATCCAGGGAGAAATAAGAAAAAAGATGCCATTGCTAAGATCCACTCATTGCTTTTCATTATATTATGCAACAGTAATGCACAATAAATAAAATATCTTTCTCATCTTTTGGTGACTTCACAATTTTTACCTTAACTTTTGATTTTACAGAAATACCCTTACTGACAAACTTCATTTACAAAAGACCCCATTGTCAACGATTGTTGGATTTTTAATTAAAATCGAAGTTTTATTGGTCAGAATCTCACCCATTACTTATCAAGCTCAGGTGGGGCATGATATAAGTATGATATAAAATAACTCTAATAATATTTAGGTTAATTGTAAATTTTTGTCAAAGTTAATTGTAAAAATGTTTTTACAAACAAAGTTAACAAATAAAGGTTCTCCTACAAAATCAATACTTATTGGGTAAAAATTATGAAATCCCAAAAAGATGAAGAAGTAAATGCAAAAAACCCTAAATAACAAATAAAATAAAATTTTGACATGTATTAAAAGGTAAAAAAGAACAAAATTCAAATAATAGTTGAAATGTTAATACCTCTAATTACAAAGAAAAGTTAGGTGTACGCACTTGAAAGTAGGGGGAATGGTGGGCCACAATTTCATTCTTCTTCTAAGAATGGGTAGAGTGAATAGGTAGAGCATGTCACCCCAGTCGAGCTTCTGTTCTTCCGAGATCACAAAGGCTTGGCCGTATCCTTCAATGGAATTTGGGGGCTGAGAGTAGGCCATCTTTTCCTCCAATGGTAGTTTAAAGAATTCAGCTATATGGGCTTTCATTTTCTCAATCACCTCATCATCAACTCCATGATTCAGCAACTGTAAAAATTACATCATCCTTATTATCATATATTTTTTGCACTGAATTAATTAAAATATCTCTAAATCACACACCTAGCTATTGGATATTCAATTATTCAATATACCTGGGGATACCATGTAACATTTATATTTTTTAATATTATAATATATTGGTGAAATTCAAATCCACCGTTGTGCTTAACTAATATGATTTATGGAAATAAGTAAGATAGCTGGTTTGGATTTCCCTTAAATAGCTTGCATGTAATAAGCCCCATGCAGAGTTTTATTACATGCGATTTTTTTACCACCTTCCATGAGTGTCATGAATGTGTGGAAATATTTTTCTTTCAATATTTTCTTTAGGTATATACAGTAGTCTGTCTACACGTGTATGTCAAAATGGGTAACCAGAAATTGTTTTTCATTCCTAGTGTGGCCCACCTGATAAGCAGCCGGCCTATTTTCGGATCTAGCTGGCAATACTCTGATTAGGTATACATGACAGTCTTTTGAAGTATCTTATTGAATTCATATCAAACCTGCTTTTGAATGCTTGGAACGTCCCGTCGATAATTAATTAAAGTCTAAGAAACATTGATTGATTTTACTATCAGGAGGTTTAACTAATTTTACTACTACTGGGGAAAACTAGTAAAAGTAATATAAAGGGGTTCTGGACAAATTTAACGTTTCGGGCGCCTTTTATTCAGGAAAAAATCATCTTCATTGAAATTTACTAAAAACTATAAGAAAGCCTAAATATTTAAGTTTATACAAAACAACCAACAAAATTTCTTATACCACTGCTATTAGAACCGGACCGGACCGTTGGTCGAACTGGTTCAACGGTGAACCAGTAAGTTAACCGGTTTGATATAACATGGTTTGGTTCAATAGTAAAAATTTTTTATTTTTAATATTTTTAATAGAATAAAATAATAAATTAAATAATGTAGAATTATAATAAAAATTATATATTTAAATTATTATTTATTATTTAGATTTTTCAAAATCATGGTTATTATTTTTAAATTTTTCTAAAAAAATAAAAAATGGTACATCTGGTTGAACCATCTGGTCAACCGGTTGGACCATAAACAAAATGCCTTGATCGGTTCAAGTACCACTCCAATTGTGGTACTTGCCTAAAAGTCTAAATTGACAAAATGGAAAACAAAAATGCGCTTGCCTTCTTATTCCACGAGAAGAAACTTATATTTTCACATGCTAATTAAAACTGACCTTTCTAAAATTATTAAAATAATAAGTCATTTCGCAAAAGTAAACAACTTATAAGTCATTCTTTTTAAAATGGAAAACAAAAATGCGCTTACCTTCTTATTCCAGGAGAAGAAACTTATATTTTCACAAGCTAATTAAAATTGACCTTTCTAAAATTATTAAAATAAGAAGTCATTTCGCAAAAGTAAACAACTTTTAAGATGCATGACTTATAACAGTCACTCAGCTGCTAATTTAGTGTTAAAAAAATCTCCCTTCTGCCATTTTCTTCAAAAGAAGTTAAAAAACAGATGAATCCCATTTTCGAAAAACATCTATATGAAATGCAAATGATTCATCTCAGTAGAAATATATGTATGTACCTGGAAGAAACCCCATTCTCGACAAGCCGAGTGAAGCTTGTCCATTTCTGGCTGTGAGAATTTCGGATCCAACAACTTGCTGAGATCAATGACGGGGATCTCCAGCTGCCCATCAGAAGGGACGGCCGTGTCCATCGTGATTTCAGGCCTGATATACCTTTGAGGAATGTCATTGGATGAGATGGTGGATGCCAGATGTTGAACGCTGCTCACAGGGAGAGACCCACCAAGTTCAGGTGTATCACGTTGGTAGTTCTCGACCTCCATGCCTCCTTCTTCAGTTCTCCAATTTTCCCTGCACCTCTTCAGCTCAAACTATCCAGCTTTGTTTAAACGGTGAGGCAGCAACGTCATGACTATTATTGGCCGAAAAGGACATGATCGATGACAAATGTTGGCATTGGCTGAAGATACCACACATCCACTTTTTTCAACACCAGCTGAAAATACCACACCCACTTTTTTCTACACCAGCTGAAAATACCACACATCCACTTTTTTCTACACCACATGCAATTGACTATTCTATGTAGTTGCCTACACGTGCATTGAATTTGACGGCCATTATCTGCTGTTTTGTAAAAATTCAATATTTCTAGTAAGTTGTTAATCATGCTTACCGTTTGTGAGATTACATGGAAACATCTCACACGCAAGTCTCCAATGATATGTCATTCTCAATTTGCAGCATCATTAAAATATATTATCTGGAATCTAGAAAGAAAGGTATGTGGTGTGCAACCCCCTCCTTCGAGTAGACATATATAGTTGGTTGAAATTGGAATACATCAAAGCTGGCCATCTATTTGGTTCTCCGTCATAATCAACATGCAAAAATGCACAATCAACTAGCTAGTAGCATGATATCCAAGCTGCAATTTGATTTGAAATTCAGATTAAGTTGGACCCCACAATTATCTGCGGTAAATTCATATGCACTTCTTCATGAACAACCGGATTAGATTTGTTAAAATCATATAAGTAGTGATGTGGCAGTTCATCTCTCGTAACCTATACCCATGTGTAGTACGACCTATCACTCATTTGAAAGCAACCATTTGGCGGAGTCTAGAGAAATCAGATCCTATGATCATGACCATTAAACAAACAGATAGAAGGAGATGAAATTGCATGCAACAAAATTCTTGATTACCTGTCAACATAAAGCAAAAATTTCAAAACTGGTAATGATGGGTAGAATACCATCTTTATGAAACTCTTACATGGAGAAATCATGTGATCCAAGTGGGAAAGGCTTGGGATGCATTGTTGAAAGTTTTTCAAGTGGTGAATAATCTGTTCAAGTTCTCCAAGTGTTAAAAATCTATTCTTTGAAAGTAGTTGATCTAGTCTACTTTGAAATTTATATCTATTCTTTGAAACTAGTTGATCTAGTCTACTTTGAAATTTATGTCTATTCTTGTCTACTTTGAAATTTATATTGTGATTGGCGGTTGTCTGATTGAGAAGTTGTTTAATTCACAATTGATATTTTATAAACTTTCATGTCCGTTCATTGAATTCCTTACATGGAGATATGACTTCATGATAATCTACCAATGAGG
>JAYJMB010059793.1:0-26729 GCA_036873735.1 Pouteria campechiana | reverse complement strand
ATTCATTACACTTATGTGTAGAATCAAACATTTAGTTTATTTCCCACACATTGATATAGGTCCATGTTGGTCCCATATACGATGAATAGCTCAAGAGGGGAGGGGTGAATTGAGCATATAAAAATTATGGCTAAATAAAACTTGATGACCTAAAAGGAAATAGTGATGCAGTATATATGTAATTTCCATGTATGACTGCTTCACTATGTCAAATAGGTTGTAGTGTGTGTGTGTGTGTGTGATAATCTAAGTGATAATATTGTGCTTAATGAAGCAATGAAGGATATAAAGCAATTTCTCAAGGGACTAATGAAAAACAGTGAAGTGTATGAAAGATAGAACAAGTAAGCAAACAAATAAATAACATAATTTTTATAGCGGTTCAGGAACTCCATCCCTACATCCACTGTTCCAAGGGTACCAACTCATTATGCCTTGGGTTCCACTATATCCCATTAGTGGAAGTACACTAGTATCCCATACACTCTTTTAGATTCAAGCTCTATGGGGCATGAACAAGTGTCCCTAACACATCTTCTGGATTCTAGCTCCAGGGGGCATGAACAAGTGTCCCCAACACTTCTTTTGGTTTTATGAGTTCACTAGGAAACTCACTGTTTCAAGGATCACCAGCAAACTTATTGGTTTTCTTGAGCTCAACAACAATTCATACAATGTGATTTTCACGAGCTCACCACAAACTTACATAGTTGATTTAAGAGCACACGTTTTGCATATTACTTTGCCTCTTTTTTTAGGCTGATTTGTACAGAGATTAAGCTCATAAATTAAAATGATATCTCATTGAAGCTAATTAGATATCAATGCTCCAAGTATATGATTATGATAGAACATTTTAGGCTTATTATCTATCAGTGTAATGGAGATTGATTATCTAAGAGGAATCATAGTTTTACTTAGAGAGATGTTCTTGTTTATTCTCATTAATCCTGAAGGGAAGCAGCCTCTGAAAGTTGCAATCTTTAATAGAATGTAGACTTCATTCTTGTGAATTTCTTTTTATCTTCAACTAATCTTGAGTTGTCTGGTCTGCTTTATAAAATTTGCTTCAAATGAGATTTTGACTATAAAGTGCAGTCAGTGATGTCTGGCACAGGTGGCTTCTACTCTTTATGATATATCATAATTTATTTGAGGACTTTGTCACTTGAATTTTTCCTTTGTAAGTAATATACCAAGCAACTTTGAGTAGATCCATATTATAAACCACTTCGTCATTGTCAGAAACCATTGTAGTAGTTTACTTCATCTTTTGGTTTGTTTGTTAAAAGTAATAACTAAATCGTTGAGGTGCAGACGAAGTTTATCTTCTTCATTACTCATCAGAAGATATTTTTTCAATAGACATGGTTTCCTTCATTAGGTGAGATGGCTTTGTCTATTGCTTTATCTGTTATAAGTGGCAGATGATCTTTTTGGCCTGGACAGAGCATCTTCTAAGCAATTGAAGTATCCTTCACCAGATGAAGTCTTCTTCTTGTCAACCGAAGTACCTTTGTCTATTATAAGTGGCAGATAATTTTCTTCTAGACAAAATGTACTTTTTTTGTTGTTTGTCTATTAGGATTGGTAGACAAAGTTGTAACCCGTAGACAAGGTCTTTCAAGTGGTTCATTTGTTAGTTTGTCTATCATAAGTGACAGATAAACTTGCAGCTTGCAAACAAATTCTCCTTCTAGTCACTCATATAATGGTTGTCTGTTAATTAGTAGACAATTCATTCAAGGCATAGATGACTTGCTTCTGTAAAGGTTGTCTAGTGGCTTTGTCTATTGCTGGTGACTGACTACTCTTATATATGAAGGGCAAACAAACTTTTCTTCTTTAGCTACTATGCCACTTGTTCCATATCTTTTATATTTTCTATAGAGATTGCAGAAGGGTTTCTTGGCCTCTTCAGTTTTTAGATGAGCTTTATAGACAAATGCTTGAGCAATTTTTTTCTATTTTGGCTTCTTCATTTGTCTGATTTCTGCTCCATTTTGTCTCTTCTTCTATAGACTAAATTCATCTTCATGTTGCGGACAAGTATTGATTATTAGGAATTTTTCTAACTTGTCCGTTGAATGATTTGTCTGAATCTTCTTGAGGCGGATGCTATCTGACACTAACTTTATTTGTAGACAAATTGCTTGATCACTCACCGTGGCTTTGAGTTCCATGACTACAGACTTACTTGATGGCTTCTTTTCAAAGTTTTAGTACCATTCTTTTTTATTATTCTTATCTTCTTTCGGTTAGTGGATTAAGCTTGTTGATGCATGCTCTATGTGTGTTGTCCACTATATTCGAATTGCTTCCCTGTATATTTAGACCTGTTTTTGCAGTGCTTGGAAACATAATTTTTAGTACCACATTTATTCACTTATATATTGTTGCTTATCATCAAAACTTGACTTGTTTGCCATATGCACTATTTATTTCAACATTCTCTCCCTTTTTGGTGATGACAAAACATTTGAGTGAAATACATTTCAGAGAAAATACTCACTACTATGAATGAGATTTATGCATGGATAAATGTATTATGACTCCCCCTGACTATCTAACCTATATAATCCTATGGGTTTGATACTTTTATCATTTTTCTAGTTATAATTATTAGTCTATTTTTTATAAGTCTCTAATATTTCTCTCCCCCTTTTTGTCATAATAAAAGGGATTTAATCCTATATAATCACATTTCTTTCCCTTTAATATTTTCCTATTTAAATAATCTTTCATTTAAGTTCTTCTCCTGCTATTTTATTGAATCCTAGAATATGTTCTCTCACTTATGTTATCTAGATTGTATATTTCTTACATAATTTTCTATCCCCTTTTTTGGTTATAATTAAAAAGATAAATTCTAGAAGAGAAGTAACAATGCAAGTGATAATAACCAAGAATTCATCCAAAAATAATTTCATTAATGTACATAATTGTCTAGCCTTTGGGATACTACTAAGGATAATTTGAATTTGGCTAAGATAATCAGGATCCATTACTATTGGGTGAGGAAGAGGCAATCCTTGATCTTGTCTTTTTTTGTTGGCAGCCGAGCGTCTTTAAAAAATGAATGTAGTCAATATAAGAGGACTTGTAACTATTTCATGATGGTCAATGAATGTAATGCCCACTCGATATTGATCATCTAATAGCTCTAGGTATGGAGGAGACTTGCCATGATGAATTGTTACAGTGTTTGCATTTGTTTGATAGTTGAAGGTGGCATGTGTCATGGAGATTGTGCTTAGAGGAATAGATGTAGATTCAACTCCTTGGGTACTGCTTGTTGAGGGCCTAGATGCTGAGACCTTAATCCTTGTAGAAGGTTGAGCACTAGAATAGAGCTGCTGGGTGGTTGAAGGAAATGTTTCAACAATAGAGAGCGCAAGTGTTGAGGAAGGAGATGGTTTAATAAGAAGAGGTGATGTAGGTGGAGATGATTCAAAGGAAATGTGAATTGTAGAAGGAGAGGATTCGACATCCGGTATTGTGGAAGGAATAGTATTTGGTAGTTGTTAGGAGAATTCATTTAGGATCATATCAATGATTTTATCTCCATTTGGAAAAGGTTTAGGTTTGAAGGTTTTGGATGGTGCTTTAATTACTATGATGTTGTCAGGATAATCTTGGTCTTCAAATTTTGGAAAAGGAAGATCAAATAAAGTGAAGTATTTATTTTGGGATTGAAGAGTGAAAGCAACTGTTTGGTTTATTAGTTGTCTATGTTTAATGTCTTCAAAAGTCATTTTTAATTTTCTATTCTTAGGAATTGAGGAATTTTGTTTTGGGAGTTTGGGACGGTGATGGAGAGGTTTAGTGAATGTCTCTAATTGGTGAGGCAGGGACTGGCTTCTTTTGATTTTTGATGGGCTCCATTAAAGAGAATAGAGTATCCACCTTATTGTCCAATGAGTCTAGTATGAGAATTATAGATGCAGCGAATAGTTCAATATTTCAAAGCCTGTAATCAAAATTTTGAGAAGTTTGTTAGTCTGGTCGAGATGAAGGAATAGGTCTGAGAGGGGATAGAGTTGAACCATGGTGTAAGGATGGTTCTATTGTAGTTGTTGCTTCTCTTTCCAGTGTTGTTCCCTCTTCTGCTATAGCTGTTGAAGGAATTTCCTCTCTTTCTTCCCTGACAAATTTTATTCTTTCTTCTTCTACTACTCTTTCTTCCTTTATTTTGTTTGTTCAGTCATTTTCTTTACTTCTCACTTCTTCTTCTTCTTCTTTAATCTTTTTTGCTTATCTTGCCCCTCTAGTTTTCTTGATGACCGTATCACCTGATGATATTCCCATTCTTTTCAGTGTTATTTCATTAATCATGTCTAATGTTTTGAATACCTCAGGGACTTTATACAACAAATCCACCTTTGCTCTTTTCAATATTTGAGCCATTGCCATTCCGTATGGTAAAGGAAGTCTTGGTGATGATCTGACTTGAGAAAGATGGTTAGACATTAGCTTGGCAAGATGCAACTTCTTCTTATACCTTAACGCCCAAAGAATCTTTGTGTCTTTCTCATAAAAATTATCCCTACAACCAACCTTGTGATGAATTTTGTTATTGAGGATAAAGTAGGCAAGCCTCAAGTTTACATCTAGATCCTTGGTATTTAGATTCTTTACATTCTCTCCAACAGATGTACATGTCAACTATGAGAACAATTCTCTTTTAGATGTTGGCCATTGAAATGTTTATCCTTCTACTAGAGGGGAGAGATTTATCTCTTTATTTCCAATACAAGAATTCTTTAGCTTAGGGTTATAATTGCAAAGAAGTATTTTCACCATTCTAGAGTAGCTTTCATTCCTGCGACTCATATGATTTTTCCAACCCTGAAAGTTTATCCAATCACATACTTCTAACTTCTTTTTCTCAAAGGTTTTGAAATCAATGTCCCTACCCATTACTACCTTCCTATTGACAAATTTATTTATGTAATCTTGGTAACTTTGTTCCTCATTTTGAAAATTTACCTCTAGAAATTTGTTTCTTTATGCTTTGTTTTTCTTAATGCATGCATTTACTCTGACTCCTTTCTACTTCTTTTTCTTCCAGACATGGATGCTGGAGTCTTCTTTATAGCTCGTGCATCTGTCATTTTTGTCAGCTGAGGTTTTAGGGTTCTGAGGTGGAAGAACTTGAGTGTTTTCTTTGTAATATGAGTGGAGGAAAATGGCGCCAAGAAGATGAGAAGTAGAGAAGGCAATAGTGGGAATTCGAATTGCCTTCTTCTGTAAAGGGGTTTTTGTCAGAAATAGTGAGTGCGAGAAATGGATTTGAGATGAAGGTAAATAGAGAATTTATCAAGTATGTCCTCAGGAGTTCAAATGAATTTAGTAGCATTTGACAATCTGACAAACAAAGTGATGACTTTGTCTATAGGTAAATATAAGATGATGGGATTTTTCAATTTGTTAGAGTATAATAATGATTTACTTATGATTGGAAGACAGTGATTGATGATATGCCTAAATAGATTATATTTTTAATATAATGTGTAAGGCATTCATAATAATATGCTATCAACTAAGTAACATTTAAGACAAATATCAATTTCTTGAAAGTTTGAAGGCTTAGATCAGAAAGTTACCTTATCTTCTTCAACCAATAATATACTTGAAAATTATTTACTTGATTATCTTCCATCTTTTCTTGATTCTTCTTAAATGCTTCTTCTGACTTCTCTTTTCTTTGATTGTCTTCGAGCTTTTCTTGATTCTTCTTAAATGCTTCTTCCGACTTCTCTTTTCTTTATAATTTCTGTAGAGTCAATTGCTTTGGTCTTCTGGATCATAATTTCTATGACATCTTTAGCAAAGTTATATATCAATATTCTATCATACTTAGTGGGAGACAAGAATTTCAAAAATTTTAAAAACTATCATTAATGCATAAGAATTTATGAATGTCTTATTTTTGAGCAGGAGTGTTGTGGAGCAATTTGGCCATGGAAATCTCTTCATAAGTTAACTTCTAATAGTTAAGATTCATTTGTGAAGCCTACTCTGATACCACTTGTTGGTCCCATATACGATGAATAACTCAAGAGGGGAGGGGTGAATTGAGCATATAAAAATTATGACTAAAAACTTGATGAGCTAAGAGGAAGTAGTGATGCAGTATATATGTAATTTCCATGTATGACTACTTCACTTTCCAAATTCAAATTCTCTTTATCATTCCTATGTCAAATAGGTTGTAGTGTGTGTGTGTGTGTGATAATGTAAGTGATAATATTATTCTTGATGAAGTAATGAAGGATATAAAGCAATTTCTCAAGCTACAAATGAAAAATAGTAAAGTGCATGAAAGATAGAATAAGCAAGCAAACACATAGATAACACAATTTTTATAGTTGTTCGAGAACCCCGTCCCTACATCCATTCTTCCAAGGGCACCAACTCATCATGCCTTGGGTTCCATTATATCCCATATAATGAAAGGACACTAGCGTCCCTGACACTCTTCTAAATTCAACCTCTAGGGGGCATGAACAAGAGTCCCCAACACTTCATCTGGATTCCAGCTCCACGGGGCATGAACAAGTGTCCCTGACACTTCTAGTTTTATGAGTTCACTAGGAAACTCACTGGTTTCAAAGATCACTAGCAAACTTGTTGGTTTTTCTAAGCTCACCAACAACTCATATAATGTGATTTTAGTAAACTCACCACAAACTCACATAATCGATTTGACAGTACACTTTTTGAACATTACTTTGCCTCTTTTCTTAGGCTAATTTGTATAGAGATTTAGCTCATAAATTAAAATGATATCTCATTGAAGCTCATTAGATATCAATGCTCCAAATATATGATTATGATAGAATATTTTAAGCTCATTATCTATCAGCGCAATGGAGATTGATTATCTAGAAGGAAGCATAGTCTGACTTAGAGAGATGTTTCTTATTTATGCTCTATTTTTATTTTTCTCTCAGCTTTCTCAACCTTTGTTGTTGCTACCTATATATTGCTTCAGAAACTGCATCCCATTAGATCGTTCTGATTTCTTCCATTGGAAAGCTGTCTTCTTGAGAAACTCACTTATAGCTGGAAAGCTTGCATTGCCATTTTTGAAGAAGGTACCTTTCCATTTTTAGCAAATGCCGAATGAAGACTTTTCTTGGTTGATTGACTCATTTATTATTATAGAAAAATGCTCATTAATCCTGAAGGAACACAGCCTCTGAAAGTTGCAATCTTTAATAGAATATAGATTGCATTCCTTTGAATTTCTTTGCATCTTCAGCTAATCTCGAGTTATCCAATTTGCTTTATAAAATTTGCTTTGAATGAGATTTTGATGGAGAGTGCAAGTAGTGATGTCTGGCATAGATGGCTTCTACGTTTCATGATATATCATAATTTATCTGAGGACTTTATCACTTGAATTTGTCCTTTGTAAGTAATAGACCAAGCAACTCTGAGTAGATCCATATTATAGATCACTTTGTCATTGTCAGAAACTGTTGTAGTAGTTTACTTCATCTTCTTGTTTGTCTGTTAAAAGTAATAGCTAAATCGTAGAGGCACAGATGAAGTTTCTCTTCTTCATTGTTCATTAGACGACACTATTTTGACAGACGAGGTTTCCTTCATTAGGTGAGATGGCTTTGTCTATTTCTTTGTCTATTATAAGTGGCAAACAATGTTTGTGGCGCGGACAAAGCATCTTCTCAGTAGATGAAGTATCCTTCGCCAGACGAAGTCTTCTTCTTATTATTCAAAGTACCTTTGTCTATTATAAATGGCAGACAATTCTTCTTCTAGACAAAATGTACTTTGTCTATTGTTTATCTATTAAGATTAGTAGAGGAAGTTGCAGCCCGTAGGCAAGGTCTTCCAAGTGGTTTATCTATTGGTTTATCTATAATAAGTGACAGATGAACTTGTGGCATGCAAACAAATTCTTCTTCTAGTCGCTCATATAATGGTTGTCTATTAAGTAATAGATGATTCACTCAAGGCATGGATGACTTGCTTCTATAAAGGTTGTCTGATGGCTTTGTATATTACTAGTGACTGACAACTCTTGTATATGAAGCCGGTAGACAAAAGTTTTCTTCTTTAGCTTTTGTGCCACTTGTTCTTTATCTTCCATATTTTCTATAGAGATTGCAAATGGCTTCCTTGGCCTCTTCAGTTTTTAGATGAGCTTTATAGACAAATGCTTGAGTAATTTTGTCTCCATTTTATCTTCTTCATTTGTCTGATTTATGCTCCATTTTATCTCTTCTTCTGCAGACTGAATTCACCTTTATGTTGTGGACAAGTGTTAATTTTAAAAATTTTTCTGACTTGTCTGTGGAATGATTTATCTGAATCTTCTTGAGGTAGATGTTATCTAACACTGACTTTATCTGTAGACAAATTGCTTGATCACTCATCACGGCTTGAGCTCCATGACTACAGATTTACTTGATGGCTTCTTTTCAAAGTTTTAGTATCATTCTTTTTAATTATTCTTGTCTTCTTTCGGTCAATGGGTTAAGCTTGCTGATGCATTCACTATGTGTGTTGTCCACTATCTTCAAATTGCTTCCTTATATGTTTAGACCTATTTTTGCAATACTTGGAAACACAATTGTTAGCACCACATTTGTTCACTCATATGTTGTTGCTCGTCATCAAAACTTAGCTTATTTGCCATATGCATTATTTATTTCAACAGTCCATACTTAAACCTATTCTCTATTGGTCCTGAAGGTTAGGCAAAACCCAAGAGGGGAGGGGTGAATTGGGTACTTAAAAATTATTTCTCAACCCCTTTCAGATTACTCTTCTCTTTAGCAATCAATCACTTATTCAACAAATGCACAAAATAAATAAGACACAATGATTTTTATAGTGGTTTAAGAAAACACTCTAGTCCACTCTTCCATGAACACTTTTCTATTAGTGTCTTGGGTTTCACTATTTCTAATAGCAAAAGTATAACAGCGCTCCCAACACTCTTCTAGATTCTAGCTCTAGAGAGCATAAACAAGTGTCCCTAACACTCTTCTAGATTCTAGCTCCAAGGGACGTAAACAAGTGTCCCTAACACTCTTCTGAATTCCAGATCCAGGGGCATAAATAATTCTACCAACACTTTTCTAGATTCTATCTTTAGGGCCCATGATTAAATAGCTCTTGTTTACACTAAGATAGTCACAACTCTTCTTGAGTCTAGTCTCCACCACTAGCTCAAGGAACTTTACAAGAGATAAATATCAGAAGTTTAAGCATAGAAATTTCTTAGTAAGCATAGGGGAAGGTTTCTAAAAGTTGAATACAGAAGTAAATGATCTTCCCAAAGGTAGTTGAGAGCCTTCAAAGAAAGTTGAGGAAGGTTTGAATGCAAGGCTTTTGACTGTTAAAGGATTGCAAAAGGTTTAGCTTAGTTCAATAATTGCTCTTAAGAGGATTTTGAATGATTTTCTCAATGCTCTGTTAGTTCCTCTTACTCCAATGTTGCTTCATTTATAGCTACTTTGAATTCTAGTCATTGGTGGTAGGTGAGCTCCATTAATAGCAGAAGATGTTCTGATTGGTGTATTTTGAATTCTCTGACTTTTGTTTATTCCTTGTACGCTGGAATGCCTATAGCACTGACCTTGGAGAAGATGATTTCTGGTTTCTCAATAAACTCTAATCGAGGTATTACTACAATGTTGCTTCTTTCATCAATATAGAAAAATTGTTATTAATATTGAGTGAAGACCAATGATTCATAAGACAAAGTTCCTTCATCTTTATCTTTGGTAAGTCGCAAACGAATCATCCTTTCTATTGCTGCCAGATAAATCAACCATTCAAGTTTTTTGTTTGTTACATCATGGAAGCACAAATGTCTTATTACTTTAGCACTTTGTCTATTGGGTTTGTCTGTTGTAAGTAACAAACAAAGTGTTGGATTGCATATGGGCTTTCTTCATGCCTTCATTTGATGAAAGATTTCTTTGCTTTGTCTATTAACAGCAGACGATCACTGATGAATTCTTTGCTCTGCTAGATACTCCTTGCTTCTTTTACTTTATCTATCATCAACAGATGATCATTAGCTCACTTGTGATAGATGAAGTTTCTACTCTACCATATGATTCTTGAATCTCCACTTTGTCTTGATATAAGCTGAAGTTTTTGTTCTACTGAAAGATCTTCACTTCTTCCACCTTTGTCTGCTCTCATCAGATGACCATTGGTATAACTGTAGCTTGCTTATGATAGATGAAATCTGTTGTATACATAATGTTTTGCATCAATCAAATATAATTCTCTACTTTGACAGACGAATGGAAATAGCTGAGTTCTTTTCATTCATGCTTTGTCTATTACAACACTTTGTCTTTTGCTCCTCTACTTGCTCAAGCCTTATCACCATGGAATATGTTTTTTGTGTTCATTTTTCTTTAAGATTTGTAACTTGATTTTGCATGCTAAAATCTTGATAACAACCATTAGTACATAATCTTTAATTAAGTTTTGTTTGTCATCAAAACCATGCATTCATGTCAACATTCTCCTCCTTTTTGATGATGACAAAACTTGATTAAAAATTATCTCATAAAAGATAATCTCCCCCTAAATGTATGCAAATAAAAAAATGTTCTCAATGTTTAATATTTCCACAAGTTGTCATCTTTTGTTGTTTCCATATCTTGTTTTATATATATTCCCTCCCTGATTATTTAGAATGTATTCTCCCCCTAATTGATTATATAGTTTTATATTTCCTTTTTGAGATAATTTGCATAGTCTATTCCCCCTTTTTGTCATAAGCAAAAAACATACCCCCTCCTAGTAAGATACATACACAAATAGAAGTAGCCCAAAAATAATGAAAAGATTTTATTTCATTTTAGTAGAAACAAAGCTACATAATGAAAATGATGATAAGAAGACAAACATTCAGCTTACGTATAAAGAGCAGGAGAGGTTGTGTGTGAGACTGCAGACAAGGTGGAGGGTAGGGTGAGGAGAACTTTGCATCACAGTGGGTGATACAAAGTTTCAAGGAAGGGAAGAGGGAAAGGAGATGAAAATGAAGCTACTAGAGCTTCCTTTTGCCTCTCTTCAAGGGCCCTAGCTAATGATGAGGTTGGATCCATGGGCAAAAGTGGTTGATGTATGAATTATAATTTTGAAAGTCACATCTTAAAGAGAAATGCTTTTGATGGTGAAGATGATCTAGAGCATTGTTGCGAACAAAAGCAATTTCATCCTAGCAAGAGAAGTGAGGGAGCTTCCTTTGATGCTTTAATTTCCACCACTCGATGGGCTTAATATTAAATCTTGTTCTTAAAATCCCTTCCCTAAGTTTCTTCATTATTATGGTGCAGAGAAAGACTGCTGGCTGTGGGTTAAAATAGATTGAATGTGGGGATGTACGAGGTGATTGATATGATATTTCAAAAAGGAGAAAATAACTTATGCTAAAAATAGAATTGGATATGATAACCATAACTGTAAGTTAATTTTAGTAAAAAAATGAGGTGTACTTGACCTCAAAAAAAATCTTCGAAAGAAGTGCGAATGGAGCACTTGATACGAATAACTTACTTTGTCTAAGATGAGGTCTACTCTTAAGAAAGCATATTCAACCTTGTAATTTCAAGCACAAAAATATTAGAGATTTCACTCTCATATCATCACATTAGTCATACCTAATTCTCCTCTAATGTTACAAAAGGTGTCTAATGACAGTGGCTTAGTAAAAATATCAACAAATTGAGCACTTGTGGGCACATATTCTAGACATATATCATGTTTTTCAACATGATTTCTAATAAAGCGGTACTTGATTTCTATATGCTTAGTTCTTGAATGCAAAATTGGATTCTTTGTCAAGCATATAGCACTAGTGTTATCACATTTAATAGGTATGTCTCTATAACTTAGTCCATAATCGAGAAGTTGTTGTTTCATCTATAACAATTGAGTGCAGAATTTCCAGCTGCTATGTATTTAGCTTCTACTATAGAGAGAGCAACACTAGTCTATTTTCTAGGGAACCATGATAGTAAAATATTTCCTAGAAATTGATAGGTTCCACTAGTACTTCTTCTATCGACTTTATATCCTCCAAAATCAACATTAGAATATCCAATGAGTTCAAAATCAGTTTCTTTGGGATAATAAAGTCTTAGATTTTGTGTGTCAACTAGATACTGAAAAATTTGTTTCACTATAGTAAGATGAGATTCTCTGGGACTTAACTTAAATCTAGCAGAAAAGCAAATGCTAAAGAGAATATCTAGTGTGGATGTAGTAAGATAAATAAGAGATCCAATTATACTTCTATATAGTTTTTAATCTATGAGTTTACCTTTTTCATCCTTATCTAGCCTTGTTGAAGTGCTCATTAGAGTGCTTGCTACCTTAAATTCTTTCATTTTGAATTTCTTTAGTATCTCTCTAGTATATTTGGATTGGCAAATATAATTTCCATCATCTCTTTACTTGATTTGCAATCTAAGGAAGTAATTCAATTCTCCCATCATACTCATTTCAAATTTAAGCAACATGATCTTTGAGAAATCTTGACAGAGTTTTTCATTAGTAGTTCCAAATATAATGTCATCCACATAAATTTAAACAATCAAGATATCTTTGTCAATATTTTTGATAAACGGAGTAGTTTCAACCTTTCCTCTCTTGAATTTATGATCACTGAAGAATTTGCTTAACCTTTTATAGCAAGCTCTTGGACCTTGTCTTAAACCATACAATGCCTTAGTGAGCTTATGAACATGATTAGGTTGATCATCATTCTCAAAACCAGGAAGGTGATCTATAAACACTTCTTCACTTAAATATCCATTTAGAAATGTACTCTTTACATCCATCTGAAATAACTTAAAGTTCTTGTAAGATGCAAAAGTAAGTAGCATTCTAATGGCTTCTAATCTAGTTACAGGGGTATATGATTCTTCAAAGTTAATTTCTTCTTCTTGAGAGTACCCATAGCAACTAATCGTGCCTTATTTCTTATAACTAACCCATTCTTATCCAGTTTATTTCTAAATGCCCATTTAGTTTCAATTACATCAACATTTTTTGGAACTAATTCTAATACTTTGTTCCTTTCAAACTAGTTAAGCTCTTCTCGTGTTGCTATAACTCAATTTTTGTCATTCCAGACTTGATCAATGTTAGTTGGTTCTATTGTAAATTTAAAGGCATAATGACCATAGACATTTTGCATAGATCTTTTTATTTTGACACCATCATATATATTTTCTATAATTTTCTTTCTAGGATGTGCAATAACAAATCTCAAATTAGTAGGAGGTTGATAGGGAACATTACCTACTCTTAACTCCTCTTCATTTTTTAAACTTTGTATGTTTTCAACGTTAGTGCCATTCTCTTAATCCTTCAATTTAAGCTTCTTCATATTTGTTATAGCTTCATTTGCATCACTATCACACTTCTTTCTTAAGGTTATATTTACTTCATCAAATTTAACATGTATGGATTCTTTTACAACCTGTGCTTTCTTAATGTAGACTCTAAATGCTCTGCTGTTGGAAGAGTAACCAAGAAAGATAACTTCATTACTCTTTAGATCAAACTTTCCAAGGTTATGTTTTCCATTGTTCAACACATAGCATAAGCATCCAAAGGGATGAAAATATGAGATATTTGGTTAAATATGAGATATTTGGTTTTCTTCTTTTCCAAAGCTCATATGGGATTTTCTTTAAAATTGCTCTTATGGTAACCGTGTTCAACACATGGCAAGCATTACTAACTGCTTCTGCCCAAAATCTTTTAGATAATTTACTTTCATACAGTATGATTCTTGCCATTACCTGAATTGTCTAATTCTTTCTTTCCATAACTTCATTTTGTTGAGGAGTTCTGGGGGATGAGAAACTATGGTGAATTTTTTTTTCATCATAAAGATCAATAAATCTTTTGTTCTCGAATTCACCACCATGATCACTACAAATGGATACAATAGACATTTGTTTCTCATTTTGGACTAGTTTTAAAAAAGTATAAAATATTAAAAATGCTTCATCTTTGCTAGTCAAGAGAATTACCTATGTAAATCTAGAGTAGTCATCCACTATCGCATATACATATCTTTTTCCTCTAAGCGTGGCTATGTCCGATGGTCCAAATAAATTCATATGCAATTTTTTTAGAGGTTAGGATGTAGATACTTCATTTTTAGGATGGGAGGATACTTGGGTCTATTTTGATAATTGATAGGATTTGCATATTTAATTTCTGTCATAGTTTAATTATAGTAGACTAATCACAAGATCCTTTTTCCATAAAGATTTGATATTTGACTTATTGATATGTCCCATCCTCTTGTGCCATACCCATGGATCATCCTTGACTGCAATTAAGCATATTTGAACTATATCATCCAGCTGTACTAAATAAACATTCCCATGCCTTTTTCTGTCAAACAGTAGATCATTGTCTATACTGGATATATTACATATAGATGGTTCAAATACAACTTTGTAACCCTTATCACATAATTGACTAATGCTTAGCAGATTATGCTTGAGTCCTTTTACATATAATACATCTTTTATGTGTGCATTAAATAAACCATAAATTTTACTTATTCCCTTAATAAGACCATTATCATTGTTGTCAAATGCTACTGTTCCTCCATCCATTGGCCTTAATTCTTTGAACATCTTTTTGTTCCCAGTCATATGTCTCGAACAGCCACTATCTGTCGACCATGTATTTCCTAATGTAGCTTTAAGACTTACCTGCATTCAAAGTAAATTTCCTTCTTACCTTGTTGGTACCCAAGTATTAGGTCCAATGATGTTAGTGGAAATGTATGTGGTATAAGTGTGTGCTCATTCCTTGCGTTTCCATTTCACCTTTATTCACCTACCTTCTGCCTATTTCAAAAGATTAAACCTACCTTCTACCTATTTTGAAAGATTACACCTACGTTCTGCCTATTTCACCTTTATTCCCGTTTTTCCTACATCTTCATTTCCTTATTGATCCCACACATATTTTATCACATGTTAATACAAGTACTCTCCACAAAAGTATGTAATTCATACTCAAATTGTTCTTAGTAACAAAACTATTGCGTCTTGTGATCCATTTACAGATCAATCCACCCCTATTTTTACTAATGCACAACTCATGGCAACATGTTATGCTTCTTGCTTTACATGGTAGAATATTAACCAGATATCAAACATTCATGAGTTACTTTACAATTACATCCATCAAATCATATTAAAAAAGGATTCACATTACCTGAAATACGTAATTAAACATAGAAATTATAAGTATCAAAATAACTTGCTTACCTTATGTTCAACCTATATTCTTTTGCTTTTCCTTAAATTTTGAAAAACCAAGTCTAGCTCAATGATCCATAGTCCTATATACAAAACACATTTCATTAGTGTCTAGTCTATTTAAACTTTAGAATGCCTTATTAACTTTCACCCTAATCCCATTTCATAATTCACCCTTCCTAGGGTTTACTCTCTTCTTCATTTGGACCATAATTAAGGGCTAATTAAGAGATCAATATCAGGGGAAATCCTACTACCCCTCTCTTATAGTCATTTTATTAAACACATAATAGGCAATCTTCAAAATTCTAACTTCTTGCCATTGATAGCATGGAATTTCTTTCCCAAATTACATTTACACTTGTTCTAATATAAATCATATCTCAATTAATGATCATTACACCCAATTCACCATTTATTCCTTATTTTCCTCATTTTCTAAGCTTCCAATTCCAAAAACTATTTATAGATTGAAAATCATGTGATTTACTTAGCAAGAATTGATAAATAGCAAAAAAGTTAACTTACCCCTCAATTTGCTTTGTTTAGAATCCACAAACTTGAGCTATAATGCTAAACCCTCAATTCTCCTACAATTGCTTTGCTTCTACCATCCCCAAATCTTAAGTTTTCTTCATGCCAAATCACTGCAACCCACTTGTCATCGATTTCCCCATCAAATTTTGATCATAAGAGCATAATAGAGGCGCTAGAGAGATGGCATGGAGAGAAGGAGAGAAAAGCAACAAAAATGACTAAGTTTTATGCCTGGTAGAGTATTTTAAACCTACCACCCCATGGTGCTCTAGCGGTGCACCTCTCCCAATACATAGGCGGCCCACCTATAATGTCTATTAGCTATGTTTTCCCAACATTTTCTTCTAATTCATCAAAATACATAACCCATTGCTCATGTCCACCATTAATTTCTATTTTTATTAGGGAAATTTCCCCCAATTTTCAGGTTGCATATAAACCATCCACTTATAACTATAAAACAATTACATCTTTCCTCAAAGTTTTTTGGGGTCTCACAAGTATGCCATCATGGATAGAATTAAAAAAAACAAAGGCCTAAATTAAGGAAAAGATTCAAATTGCTCGGTCTAGCTAGATAAATTATGCAGATATATGAAGGTGGGATCTAGAGTTTCTAATAGGAGATTGGGTCTTTCTTAAAGTATCTCCTTTGAGAGGTGTGGTGTAATTTGGCACCAAGGGAAAGTTGAGCCCTAGATATGTTGGGTAGTATGAGAAATTAGAATGGATTAGCAAGGTGGCTTATCGTATTGCATTACCACCTTCACCAAGCTAGATTCTTCTTATGTTTTGGCACTAGAAGAGATACAACTAACTAAGAATCTATAGTATACTGAGTAGCCTACATAGAAGAGAGAAACAATTGAGAAGCAAAACAATTACCCCATTTAAACAGCAATGGAGTCGTCCCTCAAAGGATGATGTTACACAGGAGCTCATATCCGATCCAAGTATCCTCATTTATTCGTCTAAGTTTCGAGGATGAAACTTTTTATAAGGAGAGTGGAATGTAAGGCCCTGAAAAATTTAAAAATGTGTAATTTCACTATTGTAAAATTTTGGCAATTTTTGTAGGTTTGGCATGCTGTATAATTAAATTTTTAAAAAATTTATTATAAAAAATTATGAAATTAGGTGGAAATACATGAAGATAAGGTTGATAATACATCAAAGTATATTAAATAATTGATTTAAGCATAAAAGAAAATGAAATTAAATTAGTGGAATGTCGAAGGGTAAATAATAAAAAATATTGAATTTTACTATAAACAAATTTTAAAAATGGATAGAATATCTATATTAATGTAAGAATGATGAGGACACATGTTAATTAATGATTAATAAGAGAAGAAAAATCAAAAACTGCATGTGGAAGTTGAAAAACTGCATGTGGAAGTTGGAATACGTTAATCAATGATCAGCCAAAAAATTTTACACAAATTCAAACATATTATTTTTCATATAATAAAAAATTTTAGATGAAATAGATCTGGAAAATTTTTTATATAATTTTTATTTTGAATTTTTGTATTTAATTTAAATTATTATTAACTAAAATTCTTTTCATACAATTTTACTACTATGTGGAACTTATAGAAAAAATTTTAGATCAAATAAATATGGATAAATTAGAAAACAAAAAGAACTTTATTTTAGGATTTTTGTATGTGTTTTTCACCCCTAGGAGTGTTGGCATTGTCAATTTTGGTGCCTGATTGGCATGGAGCCTTATGTGGCTCGTATATTCATGTTACGATAGCCATGGGGCCGACATGTATACTCTATGTGGCGAGGAGTTGCCTGATTGCCCAGGGGGTGGTTGTGTTGGCAGCCGACGCAGCCGAACATTGCTATTTATCTAGATGGCCCATGTTCTTTGATTTAATGTCAGTAGCTAGTGTAGGTGCATTTAGTGGTGAACTTGTACTCTTGTGAGACGATGAGGTCGAGATGCCACTATATACAATAGTGTCGCAATGTGGGCCTGGCAGGCTTCTAGCTGGGAGTGCCGAAATAGACCCGACACACTGTAGAGTGAAAGGGTATTATTTTGGATTTGGTGTGCCTCCCAGGGTGGAGTATGTGGATGATGGTGGAGTAGTGTAACAGTGTGGGAGGTGGTCGTATATTATGGATTCACAGATAAAGAGGACAGCATTCGGCGATACCGACGTACCGGTATACATGTTGGTATAACTGGCTGACTATATCTAGGATGTTACTATGATAATGTGTATAATATAATTAATAAAGTATTAATAGTAAACTCTAACGAACCTGGCAATTTGACTGACTATGACTCATGTATATAGCATGGTTGCATAGTTGTCATTGCTTTATTTATTGATGTTCATATTATTACTTATAGTTGTTTATTTTTGCTTACATGCTTACTAAGTTTTGCCCAGACTCACCATTTTATTTAAATTTTTAGCTAATAGGCCAGAGGACGGAGTCTAACAAGGTGTTGGGGCTTGAGACGCAACTAGATAGTGGCCACATTGAAGACACTAGTTCATTTTGCAATGTAAAATTGATGTATATTAATGGATTTTAATAGTGAATGATTATATAAAATGTAATATTATCTAGATGTATAGCATGTCATTTTTATGGTATAGATATGTATGGTTTGATAGCCAGGGTACTACATAACCGTCAATCTTGGTCTATGGGTGCTATGGAGATGTGGATATTAACAAGTGTATGTAATATGCAGAAGAATGTAGAGCATAGAGTCTGCTATATTATATGTGTATATTTGATGTATATTGTTATAGTTAAGCATGTTGTATGTAGAAAAATGGTGGTAAATCAGGGGAGACTCTGCCAGAATCTTCTCTGATCTTACCACTAGTGACGCTCCAAGGAGGGGGGCGTTACAGGCGGTACAGAGCTTGATCTACCTAGAAGGATATAGGCGTGAAGTATTGCTATCAAATCACTAAGTAATGACATGCTTAGGCCACATTAGCACATTCTAGAAACATGGGGGAGCATTAGTCTGGCATATGATCATGAACCTTTAATTTTGAAATAATTAAATTTGAGCAAGTGTAGTTTTGATGTATGACCTTGAAATGTGATGTTGTATATCAAAATGGCACCCAAAAGGCGAGTGGATAAAGGCAAGGCGCCTATGGTGGAGGAAGAGCTGCCTAGGTAAATCACCCAATCTTGATCCTCGAGAGTGGTGATTAGGGAGGATTTGATAGAGGACAACCAGTTGGCTAAAGGTAGTGGCTCAAGACCAGTCTCTAATGAGGTGGGAGATGAAGTTATTCTTGAACCCAAAGTAAGGCAATAATCAGAGACAAAAGAGGAGCTGATGAGGGCTATACTGCCAATATTAGGAGTCGGGCCAGTAGTGGGAATTGGGCCGAGACTTGCCATCATGATGGCTATGGCGGCTAGCCTTACTCAGATTGTACAGGATTTCTTACAGTCTTAGATGCGATGCACTAGGACAGGTGATTTGAGGTAGAGAAAGAAGCCCCACATGGAGCAAAATAGTAGCATCGCTACTGAGTGGAATTGCCATCATTGTGGCCTACTTGGACATATATGACCACATTGTCCTATCCTGAGTGAAAAGGGAAGGAAGTTGATTAGGCAAACCCCAATGTAGACTAAGGAATAGGGTCAAACAACGGGCCAGCCGTGGGAGATAAAAGAGAGAATTTGCTATCAGTGTGGTGAGTTAGGCCACATTCGATATCATTGTCCCACTCTTCAAGGGAAGAGCGAGAGTATGGCTTCCAAAGCACCTCCCCAGCTTAAGCGTGGTGGCCTGCAAAGAAGAGGCAGAGGCCATGGCATGTATGTACCACTAGGATGGCAGCTCAGTGAGCAGAGGCCTCAAGTGACAGTAGTTGTTTAGGCTACCACCACGCAGGAGACTCCTACCCCGTTAAGAGTAGTCACTATAGCCTCTGAGAGATGTTATGATATCCCTCTAGTGATAGAGTACAGGTGCCTTCTTGTCGACTTGATTATATTGAATATGAAGAGAATAATAAATTGTATGCTAAGCATCTGTGTACAAAATGGATTACATGTATGAGATTAATTGTTATATGTGATTGCCTACTGCGTATTGCTAAAGTAATAATTGCATTCTAGCTATACATGTTTGGTTGCATCATAAACATTGTAATTTGATATGATTGGCTGAATTCTATGGTTTATCTAGGTAGCTTTTTTATGAGTATGCAGATCAATATGAATCACTATGCGTGCTATAAGTAAATTTGATGTTCATTTTGTGAACTGATTGATGTTGAATTTTGCTATGGGTTATGAGTTAGCTAAGTAAACTAATTTGACTAATGCACATAATCGATGAATTATAATTATAGTGTATGTGATATGATATGAAGTATCTGGATTAGTATGGTGGCAGGATGAGTAGAGAATGATCTGGCTCCAGGATGGCTTGTTAGGTTATTTGTGATTCTATAATTGATGTACATGTCTTAGTTTGATTATTCAATTGAGGTTTGGATGTATAGCTAATATCCATGCTTGGAAAATGGGTGTCTTAAGGCATTATTTCCTATATGTATTTAAAATTTTGATGTCTCCCAGATTATGATATATACGTTCATTGAGGTTTGAGTGCCAGCTGGGATGACTTCCTTGATCCATTGTCATGAGATTCACAGATTGTCTAGTGGATAGACTATCCAGGCCATGTTGATTATTTATTATGAGACTTATATATTAGCTAATGGATAGATTATCAAATAGGCCACCCATTCTATCCAATTGAGAAACGATCGACACCCTTGGGGTGACAGCTCCCAGGGTGGCAATATGGTGCCATTTGTTTGATAATGAAAGAATTAACTAGAATATGAAAAGATATGATATGTATAATAGAGCATGATATACTATATAGGATTGAGCCCCTATAGTATGTATCATTAAAGGCTAATGGTTACACTAAAATATCCCAATTGATGTAAATAGTGAATCTGACATCCCTATGTTATAGTGTAGGTGAGATATCATTAGTGGCATCATTATTATTGCCATGAATCTGGCAACATTGGTGGCTAGGGATACAGAAGTCAACTAATCATACATTGATATGATAAAGTATAATAAAATTAATTGCTATGTAAATATGTAATAAAATTAGAAGATGATGAGGATGACTATTCACTTGGCTGTGGCATTGTCCACTTGATCTGGCTCCATGTGTTTGACTAGTGGCTAAGTCCCCACTTGACTTGTCTTTATGTATTTGATTGGTGGCTAAGTCCACTCGGATTGATAGCCTCCCATGCATGGTATCCACTGGTGGCAGGTGAGATATGGTGATTTACTAGGTATACTTGAGGAGAAGTAGATGAGATAAGACTGTTATGATAAGAATAGTTAATACAAAATGGGATGAACATGTACATGGCATGATTAGATTGTAGACATATCTAGAGATCATATGAGAATAGGTAGGGGTAAACCTTAGTTAGAATAGTTTTTTACATACTGTAGAGTATTGTCCTACTAATATCAATCTCATAATGATAGTTTCATTTTCTTTAGAAGGATTATAGCTTTGTGTGTGTAACATTGTGTTACCATGATATGAAAACTGTAAATCTAAAATTAGCACATTGTTATATAATATATATGTATGGGTCTATAAGATATAAAGTGCAAATTCATCTGGTTAATTGACATATATTATTAGTTATGATTTCTTGAAGATGATTGGATTAGGTGGCTTCATTTATAACTTGTGTCAAATGATATAGTTTTTATGATTGAATTGAAAAATTGGAGTTCCACATACATGTTTAGTGGTTATTAGAATTGATTTCTCTAATAGAGTACTAAACATCATTGGTTGGTCTTGCATGATTGAAAGGTGTGTGATATTACTAAACATAAATGTCACTATGAGAGTGACCTAGCGGATGGGTAGTAAGATGGAAATGTAAATTGCTATGATGACAAGAAGCCACATATTTAAAGTTTCAAGAATGGAATTTGTGCAAGGAGTGGACCACCTAATTTTATCATTAGTTCTAATAGCATCATGAGATACTAGAGTTCCCTTGCATTATCGAAGGGTTCTGCTATCATGCAAAAAGTGCTAGAGAAGATATACTATTCACTTTATGCTATTCACCCTAGCAGTATTAAGATGTATTGTGACTTAAGGCCATAATATTGGTGGCATGGTATGAAGAATAATGTAGCTCATTATGTGGCAAGGTGTCTAGTATGCTAAAGAGTGAAGGCAGAACATCAGGGACCTAGTGGTCTATTACCGCCGATTAAGATTCCAGAGTAAACGCAAATTGATATTACCATAGATTTCATCACAAGCTTACCTAAGATTACAGTCGATTATGACAGTATTTGGACTATAGTGGACAAATTAACTATGGTAGCCCCACTGTCTCGGTCCACATTACTTATTGCTAAGAAGTATTATAACGCCCCACCTTTCAAGGTGCTACTCCAGCAGTAACAGGAGAAACCATAGCCAGAGTCTCCCCTATACTTACCCACTTCAACTTTTATATCCATTTATAACAATCTACATACACCCAGAATCATGGCCTGTATACTATAGCACAACATAATCTTATCCCATCACAAACACCTACATAGGCCAGAACCTTAGCCACCCTGTAATGGCAAAGTGTGGAAAAACATGTTCGCCATACTATAATAATGATATGCAAGTTATCATGATTCATACATACTAAATTTATATTAATTACATCACCACTACTTAACATTTTATAATACATTCCAAAATATCACAAAAGATATACAAGTTTAAATCATTAGGAGTTAACTCTCTCTTGAGCTCCAACCCCATGTTGGGCTCCATCTTTTGACTTGTCATCTAAAACATAATAAAATATAGTGAGTCCGAGGAACTCATTAAGCAAGTGAACAGTTAAACAATAATCGATAAAATAACATTGTGAAACAACATATCAATTAATACAATTGGAACCACTATCAATACAACAAAAACCAATCTTACCATAGTCACTAACTACTTGAAGTAATTCACTCTATTCTACTTTTGTTCCACTAATCATCACAGTCACTTCATCATATTTCTCTCTCACCCAATCATAATTAACTTGCCTCCATTCAGTACCGATTATTGAGGAACCATAGCCAAATAGACAAAGTGGATGTAGCCACTAATAAAATGGACTTGGCTCTAACCCAGTGGACACATTCATATATTGTAGATGTTTATATATATATATAATCTCTTATCATTCAATATTTTTTATTTTATTATACCTTTTTACCTCTTCTATATATTTAGTTTCTTCCTATAATCCTAGTTACAAATGTGACAAGATTCATGATGGCATTACCATTGCCACCTATGAAACCTCGCCTACACTACAACTCGGGGATGTCAGAATCACCATTTAAATCTGTTGAGGTAATCAGGTATAACCTTTAGTGATATGTATTATAGGGTTTGATCTTAATTTAGCTTATATAGAATGACTTTTCCACATTAATTCCACCACATTGCCACTCAAGTAGCCGTCACCCCCAAGAGTGTCAAGTCTTTCCTTTGTAATTCGACAGGACAAGTGGTTGCCTATCAATTTGTCCACTGCGCCACATCCAAGGCCCTCACACAATAGGTTAACTCTAGCCTCTTGACCATTCTTGGTGATCATATCAATTGTAATTAACCAAATAGATTATATCAGTGTGTACACAACTCAATGACACTTACTAATACTTTTGCTAGCATCTTCATTCAAATACATAACAAATTATGTTTCCATTGGCATCTGAATCAAATATATGCATCATAAATCTTATTCAAGTAGTCATACTTGGCAAGCATTCGAGCACAAATTCATTCAATACCAATTTGGTAGGCATTTAGTTCCAAACATATAACAATCCATCCTCTTGTATCATCATTCATATCATTCCATCTTTAACTACAACTCAAATACATTCTATATATTAAACAAGTTTAATTTACACAATTCATGCAAAGGTATACACAACATTTGTCCAAGTTAGAATTTTATAATTTGTATGCATACTAAATTCATTTCATGTATGAACAACACCCCATTACTATATTAAATTCTTTCGAAAAGACTCAAGCACCAAATTCTCAATTAATTTCTAGACTCCATGTCACACAAAATCAATGTATTTATTTCAAATGCTTACATGGGTTAATTACTCACTTGTGATCATTTGTAACATTCGTCTTAGGGTCTTTTATCTATTCCATCTATTTCTCATCATATTTCCCACTTAAAAGTACTTAAAATAACAAAAATATAACATATGTAGTTAAAACTAACAAAATAAGAAAAATATAAAAATTTAGCAAAAGTCACTATTCACAGAAAGTTGGGCGCATAAGCTCCCAATCTGCTAGAAAGGCATCCAATCCGTTGGAAGGTTGGGCGCCTATGTGCCCAACCTATTGGCCATTTTCTGCACTTTATTCTTTCACCCTATATTTCACTCCATTCTTCTTCTAAATGATCCCTTTATCCCATCCTCCATTAATATACACTAGTCACATACATAATATATACTTATGATGGTGCGAATGAGGAAAACTTCAACCAAAGTTATTCCAAAATATTCATTGCACTTATGTGTAGAATTAAACATTTAGTTTATTTCCCACACATTGGTATAAGTTTATACTCAAAACCTATTCTCTATATTCTTCAATATCTCCCACTGCAAATCCAAGTTATGTGTTTCCAAAACCCAATCCAATTAATATAAATTCAATTCACTTCAAAATCATACAACAATGCCCAAAATACAATCGTAAAGAATATCAACTATAAATTTCAAAAGATTAAACCTACCTTCTGCCTATTTTACCTTTATTCCCCTTTTTCCTACATCTTCATTTCCTTATTGATCCCACACATATTTTATCACATGTTAATACAAGTACTCTCCACAAAAGTATATAATTCATACTCAAATTGTTCTTAGTAACAAAACTATTACATCTTGTTATCCATTTACAGATCAATCCACCCCTATTTTTACTAATGTACAACTCATGGCAACATGTTATGCTTCTTGCTTTACATGGTAGAATATCAACTAGATATCAAACATTCATGAGTTACTTTTCCATTACATCCATCAAATCATATTAAAAAAAGGATTCACATTACCTGAAATACGTAATTAAACATAGAAATTATAAGTATCAAAATAACTTGCTTACCTTATGTTCAACCTATATTCTTTTGCTTTTCCTTAAATTTTGAAAAACCAAGTCTAGCTCAATGATCCATAGTCCTATATACAAAACACATTTCATTAGTGTCTAGTCTATTTAAACTTTAGAATGCCTTATTAACTTTCACCCTAATCCCATTTCATAATTCACCCTTCCTAGTGTTTATTCCCTACTTCATTTGGACCACAATTATGGGGTAATTAAGAGATCAATATCAAGGGAAATCCTACTATCCCTCTCTTATAGTCATGTTACTAAACACATAATAGGCAATCTTCAAAATTCTAACTTCTTGCATTAATAGCATGGGATTTCTTTCCAAAATTACATTTACACTTGTTCTAATATAAATCACATCTCAATTAATAATCATTACACCCAATTCGCCATTTATTCCTTATTTCCCTCATCTTCCAAGCTCCCACTTCAAAAAACTATTTAAAGACTAAAAACCACTTGATTTACTTACCAAGAACTGATAAATAGTAATAAAGTTAACTTACCCCCCAATTTTCTCTATTTAGAAAAATTATGCAAATATATGAAGGTGGGATTTAGAGTTTCATGTAGGAGATCAGGTCTTTCTTAAACTATCTCCAATGAGAGGTGTGGTGTGGTTTGGCACCAAGGAAAAGTTGAGCCCTAGATATGTTGGGTCGTATGAGATATTGAAATGGATTAGCAAGTTAGCTTATTATATTCCATTACCACCTTCACTGAGCCAGATTCTTCTCATGTTTTGGTGCGAAAAGAGATACAACTAACTAAGAATCTATAGTATACTGAGCAGCCAGTCTGAATCTTAGATAAAAGAGAGAAACAGTTGAGAAGTAAAACCATTCCCCTGATTAAAGTGCAATTGAGTAGTCGCACGGAGGATAAGGTTATATAGGAGCTTTTGGATATGATGCAACCCAAGTATCCTCATCTATTTGTCTAAGTTTCAAGGATGAAACTTTTTATAAGGAGGCTGGAATGTATGGCCCTAAAAATTTCAAAAATGTGAAATTTCACTAATGTAAATTTTTAGCAATTTTTGTCAGTTTAGCATGCTATATAATTTAATTTTTGAGAAATTTATTATAAAAACAAATTATGAAATTATGTGGACTACATGAAAATAAGGTTGGGAATACATCAAAGTGTATTAAATAAATGGTTTAAGTGAAAAAGAAATTTAAATTAAATTAGTGGAATGTCGAAGGTGTAAATTGTGAAAAATATTAACTTTTATTATGAGAAATTTTAAAAATGGATGAAATATTCATATTAATGTGAGGATGATGAGGACACTGAATCAATGATTAATAAGTGAAGAAAAATTGAAAACTGTATGTGGAAGCTGGAATACCCAGTTTTCGGTAATTTTTGAAAAATTTTGGTTAAATTAAATTTAATAAAACAATAATAATAATAATATGAAATGATATATTTAGAGGATAGAGAAATTGATTTGGGCATAGGAATTATCAACCAAGTAACTTACATTTCCCAAGGATAAGAATTGCATGGGATTTTGAAATTTTAAATGGGTGCATGTGTATAAAAATGCATGCCACAAAGCGTTATAACAAAACCTTGTATATATATATATATATATATATATATATATATATAATCCTTTTTGAAACACATATCCCATCACC
>JAYJMB010059782.1:14199-26729 GCA_036873735.1 Pouteria campechiana | reverse complement strand
TCTCTCTCTCTCTCTCTCTCTCTCTCTCTCTCTCTCTCTCTCTCTCTCTCTCTCTCTCTCTCTCTCTTCCTCCCTCCCCCTCCTTGGTTTATGTTTTGTTCATGAATGTTTTACATTCCTCTGCTGAAACTTTTGGAGCTTTTTGCTGCGAGCATCAGGAATGGAAGTTTATTATCCAACAACAGGCACATGACGGGTGGTGGAGAGAATCTATGCCGGCCATTTAGAAGGATTCTCATCACAGAAGCCAGACACATAAAGTTAGTTCAACCTAAAATACATGCAGACATGGTACATCTATAACCTCTCCGCAATGAAATGAGGCCATTGTAGACAATATGAAGATAGATTTAATGTAGCCTTAATGTACAGGCTACATTCTCATCAAATGGATGGATAAAGTCCAGTTCTTTCCATTCCACTTGGAGCTAAGGAACATATGCCTCGTTTGCACCACTCATCTGAAATCTCCACATTCTGAATTGTATATAATACAAGAGAAATCTATCACCATCATCCTCAGCTGGAATTGGGCCAGACGTTCAAATAACCAAATTGTTTGTTACTTTGTATGAATTGGTGGGAATGTACCATTCAAGTCTTTCTCATTGTTTGGGTCATTCGCTACAAACAGCACAGATCAACTGTTTATTTCCTCTAGTCGAACGGACATGCTTCCCTCTCAGGGCACTGAAACCGGCATGCCATGAGGAATCGTGCCTGAATATTCTTCCCCTCCTGAAGAGGAAAAGCCCGCGGATGCCATTCCTTCATGATTTTCCTCGATCGTGATGCAAAATCCACTATGCGATCGCTTCTCGCCTGGCCCAAAATTTCAGCATTTCTTATGATCTGGAACCTACATCTTGCCTATTCCATCCTCCATTTAGAAATACCACAATTAATTTATGGTGTACAGATGTTAAAAATACGCGTGAATGCAAGTAATAGCTTACAAGAATTTAGAACAAGTTAAAGATCAAAAGAGATGCAACTCAAACAATCAACTAGATTGTGACCTGCGAGTGCTTCTCAATCACATTAACAAGGATAGGAACCGTCGAAGCCAAAAAAAAAAAAAAGCCCTACAGCCACATCCACACACAAAGACAAACCAAATCGTAATCATCGATAGTATATATATATTTATCAGAAGAGCAATAAAAATCTCTCTTTAATTTCATACACTAGTTCCATTCTCAAAAAGAAAGGAGAAGAAAAATTCAAAGCCTCAAAGACAAATCCAAGTGATTTAAATCGTCCTTACCAACTTCTTCACGCCTAGCCACGAAGCCCATCACCCTCCTCTGAAACTGACCCATGTTGTAATCTCCGTCGGCCTTGTAACCGATGGTGCGGATTGGCCGATTCTGATTAGAATGGCTGGCTGCAGGGCGGTGGTCCTCGCTGGCATGCGGCTTGATCGGCAGGCTTAGCTCGCGGCTTCTCTTCGCCAAGCTACGTTCGAGCTTGTGTGCATTTTGGTGGCCGCCCAATGCCTGAGAGCTGTAGAACTTCCTCTGGCAATAGTTACATGAAAATATTCGAGGCTCCATAAACGAAGATGAAGATGATGATGCCGGCTCCAGCACTAGGTCTAGATTGAGATCTTGGTTTGATAGGCCAAGATCGAGGTCTACCGATGAATTGGCGTCGTAATCCATTGCATTAAAGCAGGATTTTCGGATCAAGAACGAGAAGATGGAAAACGGAGGTGGGTTTCTTTGAAGCTTGAGGGGGAGGGTAATGCAATATATGAGAGGGAGGGGCGAGAAACCGTTTCGTGCTCCTGCATCACAAAATAGAAGTAAAGAAGTATGAGGGAGGGAAAGGGAGACAAAGATCTACAAAATTCAATGCAGTGATAGAAAGGTTGCCGTGCTCATTTATAGTAGGATTTTCTGACAGCCCTGTCGGTCCAAGGCATTGCAGTAAAACTTTTGTTACTGACATCCCATGATACTCCAGTTAGCAGGAGAGTTCATACACGGAACCAAGCATGCCTTGCAGGGAAATTCGTGGGAAGCCTACGAAATCATGTTTCACTATACAAAAGTACTTTCGTAACCTACTGATGCATTTACGATATCTCTCTTCTGATGGATGATGGCTCAGATTTTTTTCAAAGTGTATTCTTTATTAATGTTATGATTGCAGTGTAGCAAGGATGCTGATGAAAGCGATATGACGATTTTACTAGCCACATATCCTGAGGGTTTTATCGGGCAAAGGGTGTTATTTTTACATTCTGGCGATGCATGATTCTTGGAACAATATAAGTCAGAAATTCAGTGGCATTGGTAGTACACATCAATCAAGTTAAACTAGCTACTTGCTTTAGTTACCATGTAATATTCATGAATTCAGCAGATATTTGAATGATTTCAACTCCTTATCCTCTGGTTGGTTTACACTTTGGCTGATTAAATTAGATATACTTCCAGCTTGGTTGAGAACAAGATTTTAGGGGTAGGATCTAAAATTATGGGAAGGAGGCTACATTATATTTTAGGTTAATTCCACGATACATAATATTTTAAACTTGAATTATTTTTCTTATTACGAAAAATGATCCAAATTGGATCACATCAAAAGAAACTATGGTTGAGTATGTTTTAAAGGATGATATTATTTTGAGACATAAATAACCTGTATTATGTTCTATATAATCTGAATAGTCAAATATATATCTTTTGACTGCATAAATATATTAAAAAGTTTTACATTATTAAAAGTGATCTATGGCATACTTTCATGATAAATGCAAAACTTTTACTTATATATATCATGATTTAAAATATTATGTATAGTAGAATTAATCTAAAACACAATGTAGATCCCTGTATCATATTGGATCCCACCTCTCAGATGGGATCTGCATTTTTAGCAAAGCTACTCTCCTTTAGATTGTCAAAATATCCAAATTCTCCTCTTTCCGTGGAGTAAAATAAATGAAACTCCTGAGGCACTTGATAATAAATATTCAGCAACCCAATACATGTCTGTATGGGACATTTTCAATTCAACCACATGAACTAAATCATAACCCAGTTTCCAACTCTGGGAACGCTTCGCTGTTGAAAGACAACTTCGTTCATTTTTCATTTAGCTGTAAAAAATGTTTTCATAAGTCTGGCAGTGAGAGAATTAAATACGTAAATTTTCTTATTTGTACGACATCTGACTCGACCTGCCCCAAACTTTGAACAGTTTATTTGAATTATTAATATGTCAGGTTTTCGGATCTACCTGAAGTGCCTGTGCATTGCTTATCTGACAAGGCCAGATTGCCAAAATTTTCCATCTTTTATCAATCGCACTTCGCATCCCAGCACCAGTTTAGTCGCTTCAATTTCTGTTTTCGTGACCTCCCTCTCATCAATTCTGTAAAGAGATTTCTAAAATTGGGGGTTGACAGCTTATCAAGATAAGCAGATAAGAGGTGGGTGTTTGGTTAGAGAAGGATAAGTTATTCTTACCTTGTCTCTTCACCCTTTTCTAATGTTAGTCTTATTTACTTTCAACAATTTTACTTTTTTCTTTCTTTTCATCTTTAATCATCATCTTCCTCTGTTTATTCGAAATATATATATTTATTTTATATTTATTCACTTTATGATTAAAATTATCTTAAGTTCATCTATTCTTTTTCTCACCTGTCTAACCAAATATCTTAAAAACAAGAAAACTGGCTTTCTACGAAAGCTTTGAAACAAAGTAATGTGCAAGAGACGTTTGCCAGATACCCTTCCCACTTTAGTGTGTACTGGTCTCTTCGACTTCTCCTTCATCTCTATTATGCACCCCAGGTTTAGAAGGCAACAACGACCACCAAACTAGCAGTTTACTGATTAAATAAGACATGGCCATTAGTTTAAGAAGATCGGTTGATATTTTTTTTTTCTTGAACTACTTATCTTTTCTAAGTGGGTGGTAAAAGAGCAAAGAACACGATGATTATTTTGGCGGATGGTCTTGATGATATTTGATGAAAAGGACAGCTGAGATGAATTAAAAAAGTTCATTTGGTGGGCCCAGATGGTGGCAGAGAGTAGATAATCGGCAATAATATTAGCCATTCAACCAACTTTATGAGGAGCAAGATGATGAATGAAAGTGGGTTTTTAGTAATAATCGTTGTCATGAAAATCTTAGGGAACTTTTCCGGAGAGTCTTGAGTTTGATAATTCTGTCTATATGTGGAATGCTCCCATCTGCATGAAAGCAAACTTGTCAAATGCTTTTAAGGAAAACATGTTTGATTTTATCTTCCCATCTGATGGGCGATGAGAATTTTTGGCCTTCATCAGAGAATTTACACTGCACCTAAAATCCAGTTGCTGAAATTAGGGACTTTGGAGGCCTCAGCTGAGCCCATAACTCACACGTGAAACAATAGTATACCTGGGAAGAGAAATTGAGCTTGGTTGGTTTCAACCCAATGAATCAAGTAGGTTGGGTTGGAGAAAAGGACAAATTGAGTTGGAAAGTGGTATAGGTTTGTTTGATTTTCAAAAACCTAGTGGTTTGGGTTGGAGATATGTACAAATTGAGTTGGCAATATCATGTTCAAGCTAGTCTGGGTTAAGGGGTTGTCAACCCAAACTAGCTTCACCCAATTTCCGATATCTCCAAATTATCCCCTTGACTTTTGCATGACCATCCATTCTCCATGGGCACTTTCTTATGTTTCTTGCATTTAAATTTGGAAATAAATCTTTAGTATTTTTTTTGTAGTGCTTAACATAAAATATTTATTTAGATTTAGAATTAGAATTAAATATAATTAAAATTATCAACTCAAATTATCAACTTCAATCCTTAACTCCAACTCAACTTGATTTTCTTAGGATTGGATGTGTTTAAAAAATATCAAGTTAAAATTAGATTGAAATTTTTGCAAATAAGGTTAAGAGTTGTAATAACTCCAAATGCACCCGATTTACACCCCAACTTACAAATAAATAGTTACGTGTCTAAACCACGCCGGGAAACATGTTGGGTACAATATTCTACTTAAAGTTTAGTAGTAAGCATGGGGGGTGGGGTGATGGGATGAGGGCAGTCAGTTCATAACCTTCGCCATGTCATGACTAAAATGATGCTAGTAGCAATCACATGTGTGACCTGTCTATACGTCGATTTCCCTAGTTTTTCACGTGACAGTCTCCATGGGCCAAACCCTTTCAAATCATATATAATTATTGTGACAAGATACTATTGTCTGCTGGCGCTGTAAGATGGAATTTGGCAATAAAAATAAAAATAAAAATCTATATGGATGTGTAGTAAGGACCTAAAAGGGCTTTTCCTGATGTGTTTTGGATGGAATCTGTCAATGCTCATTTTGTGTTTATGGTAATCAATCATCATACAAGAAAAGACGATAAAAGTAGTTCAAGTATGCTCTACAAATCTTTGTAAACATAAGCATCGAAGCAACTTCGAACTGGAACACCCATTTTTTGAATAGCTTTTCCCTTTTGCAAGCACCCAAGCCCCTGCTGACACCAGGTTTAACGCGCTCCTTAGTGATCAGCTCAAGAATAAGCATCAGCAGATTTCTTAAAGCATCATTTCTCTCATGCTGCCGAAGTCCATAAAATAACTATTCTACTAATGACCATTTAACTTATAGTTGCGTTAAGCATTCCTGTAACTAATCTGAAAAAAAATCCATGCCTAACTGCTGTTCTCAGCGAACCCGTCCGTGTTCTGAAAAACCATTTTCACTGATTTAAACCAACAATAGGAGAAGAGCGTAAGAAGTACATAACCACAGGCGTTGAGTTAAGAGAATCATACACAACGCAGAGGAACTAGCCTTCCATCTCCATTATTTTTTGACTTCCTCCTCATTTTTACCTTGAGTTTGCTTACAGCTCCCTTGAGCTATGAACGGTGAAGGGCAGATACTGATTCAGGATACGGCATCCTACCACTCTACCGAGAGGAAAATGGAAAAATATAGGAGCGATATCTGGATAATGACTACTAAAGCAAGGGTTCTTTTTTCGTGTATGGGGAACAAAATGAGGCTCTCTTGTCATTCTTGTGGTGTTTTTTACACCAGCAACTAGGTTAAGTTCCCCTACGCCAAGCTTCCACTCATTGATAAAAGTACACGCACCTAACCAATGGGGACACCACCACCACAGATGGTCCGCAAAGGAGGGGACCACCTGCCTTACTTGGCCGGCCAGCCGAAATAACACAAATGTTCAATCATTTTCCATCTATGTTGTAGCAGGATTAGGTGAGTGAATACTTCTTTGATGCATGTGTGGCTCACCTCCACAGGTGGCTGTCATCCAGCCGTTCTCTTAGAGGTTTCAGATCAAGCAGCTTCAGCTACAACTCAAATAAGTGGCAACATTTGGACTGAAACCGAGATGATTATGCCGCCCTTGGAAACTTAGGATTTATTTAGTAGCAACCTTCCTTTTTTCGCGTCCTTGGACATTTATCTATCCCAATAGCACCACAATTGTTTTATTATATATATTTTAATCATCATCATTTATGTTTTCATAATAAAAAGATCTACCTATTTTATCTTTAGGGTATGTTTGGAAAGTAATAAAAGATAAAAACTAAAAATGCAAAAGATAAATATGTTTAACATGCTAGATAATATCAACAAAACAAATAAATTTTTTTGTATAATAGTAAAAAATAATAATTAAGAATATAGATAATGATGATAAAAAATAAGGTTATTGAACACCTTATTAAAAAAAGGTTGTTTTATGGACCTTATTTTTTTTTATCTTATATCTTTATTAACTTTATTTATAATCATTATACTTCTATCTTTTCAAATACTTTCTCCCTTTTATGACTTCTTTTTCATCTTTTTTGACAACATTTATAGTTCTCAAGTAAAACCTTAGTAGAAGTGTGGTCCGCTATACTTATATGTATCAACAAAAGTGGTTGCCAAGTGGATCAGCCTCTTAGCCCCACTCCAACATAAACATTGTCATTCCCTGCATGGCATGGTGCATAATCGGAGTAATATTCTATATAGCTCTCAGTCATGATTGGGTTCCAGCCTCCATCATGTGAGGCATTTCATACCCAAGCATTTGGGACAGTTTCATAGCCCAATGTAAGATTGGCTTTGTGAAAGTTGCTTGCATTGAAACCCTAGTGCAAGCGCTTATCCTGGATATAATTCTGATCTTGCTTTTAACAAACATGCCTGCCTGCCTTTGAAACAGAAAGAAGCACATGCCTATTCATTTTCCAGCAAAAAAGCCGGCGAAGTTGGACTGGTACATGTGTTGTCAGACATGGCATGACAGTGATGAGCTGGACGGTTAGCAATCGATGCAGGTAAACTTCATCTCCGTCAAAGATACATGACGGATCCGGTGGCTTCCCACCAAATAAAAGCCATGTACAGACCCTACAAATGCCCAAGTCCAGTACGTGTGAACTGCAAATGATATTGGAATCTTTCTTACACGGTAGGACTTTTTTCTTCTTTCGGCTTTTTTCCCATTTTTGAGACCCCCTACGCTACTGAAGTGCTACTGCGTAGCTTGCTGTGGATGGATTTACTGATCAGAGACGAAACAGAGACAGGAAATTCTAGTTACTGTCGTGTTGGTGGTTTTCTCTAGCTATCACAGTCAGTGATACATTAATTCCTCTGAAGATGTAGAAATGACCAGGAATCTGTGTTGGATCCCTACCATGCACATTCATGCGCGGCTTCAAAAATCATGACGTAGGGTCGAAGGTAAGCGGGTAAAAACTAATAGATAGTATTATTATTATTATTATATTGAAAATCCGTTAGTTTGAAATCTGTTGTCTCCCCTGGGATGCAAAATCATCTGATTATCGTGGTTGGAGCCAGAGTATATAAAAGCTGTGGCTGGCTCACACAATGAAAAAGCCAGGGGTGGGCGGGCGCAGCTATCTATCCCCTACACAGCAATTAGGACGCATGATATTGAGTACCCGTTCAAATTGATATCGTCCACCCACAATCGTCCGGCAAGAATCATTGCTAGCTGGGTCAAATCCTCGTACCTGCTGAACAAAATCTTTCTCGGCGCCATCGATATTTGAGATTGAGATTGAGAGAGAGTGAGAGAGAGATCGTGATTTTTTTTTTGAAAAGAAAACTTCTGGGTTCTCATTGCTACATTGTCGATTTTCTCATAAAATCCATAACGCCAGATATGAATCTCTGTATGTGCGTTTGTGTGCATAGAAGATATAAGAAGCTGGAGAGTAAGGAGAAAGAGGACTCACATGGGATTGCGAGCAAAGCTCTATCCATTGAGAAAGCAAGCTTCATAATTTGCGCCAGGCAGACCCTCAAGTGAGAAGTTTTTGGTTCTGGATATGGAAACGCAGGCTTGCCATTGGCTTGGGTGAGAGATTCTCTTTTGTTTGCATTTTATAAACTTATTCGCGAAGAATTAAGGAGGAGGAGTCTCTTTGGCTTTCGGTTCTCCTCTCCATTTGCGTATGTGGATAATGACTTCTGCTATTGGACCTGAATGGCCAGTCCTGTAGAAGGAATGATCATTCGTACATACACACGTGGACAGGTTATTAACAGATCTGGGCTACCCATATTTTGGATCTTACCTTGGAAAATGGCCTGTAGATTAAGCTGACCTTGTGGGTGGTCCTATTCCTATCCATTCGTTCTTTGGCGATCCACATTCAATGCTCTAAATTGCGTTTGAGTCGAGGACCATAGATGAAGGTTCCCATCAAATCTGCACCACTAAACTGCTAGTTCACGCTTTCGTTTTTGGCCTTACTTGCCTCATGATGGCATGCACTTGATTGGTGGGTAAAAAGTTTCGGAGGTTGAAAATTTCAACTCTAACTTAGGGGGTCGTGACACTAGCATTGCTGATAACATGGCATGGCATCAATAAAAGGTCGACTGTTTAACTAGAGATTAAGAGAAAAATCACATAAGAATACAAAAGTTTTATATAAAAAAATTGTTGGAATGAAGGAAAGACTTACACGAGATATCAAATTTTTAGGGTGGCATAGGAAGAATTCTTAAGTTGTCAATGGTGTGACCTCCGCCTTGGGGTTGGGTCACTCTTACGGGTGTTCATCTTATTAAACTGTCACTCATGATTGGCTCCGAGACTGCCTTAATCGTGATAAACTACTTCCTATATGATAAGGCTGTCAAGTAGATAAGTTGTGGTTTATTACCATTGATGGTGAGATATAGGCGACAATTTCTACTTCTCTTGGCTAATAAATTGAAGTGGTCCATTTACATGATAAGTTACTATTGGTAGGTCAAACACAGCTATATCAGGTGTTTTTGAATACATTATTTAGAAGCTAAAAGGTATAAAAGTAGTGTTTACAAAACCTGACCAGACCGGACGGTTCAACCGTTCGGACCGACTGAGGCACTGATTGAAGCCTATTACTGATTTCTCTTTTTTTAATATAAAAAATAAAAAATAAGTAAATTTTACTTATATCAATTTAAATATACTTTAAATATACTTATTTAAAAATTAAATTCATTAATTGGTAAAAAATTAACAATTAATTATAATTATAATTAATTATTATAATTATATAATAATGACATTACTGGCTTAACCTAGTTTGCTCCACCGATTGAACCAGAATTAGATACTTAAATGGTTCAATCTCTATTCTAGTTTCTAAAACATTATATAAAAGCCTCCTATTTTTTGTTAGATATTTAACTAGTTTCAACAACTCTATTTTTTATATTTTAACCTTTGTATAAGTTTTTTTTTTCAAAAATGTATTTATATTATCTTTCTTTAGCTTATTTCAACATGCTTGCATCTATGTATGAGATGCTCGGCCAGTTCGCTCTGGTTGAACTAGTCCAGAAAGAGTTTTCCACCATTTGCAAAGCACTGGTGATTCCCTGCTCCTCCGCCAAAAAATTTCACGACAGTATGCATGGCCGTTATCAGAACTTTCAAAGTCTCTTAACCAATCACTAACCATGTGATTTCTGCTATGAAGTTTCCCATCGTATTTTTAAGCATCCATTTGGTAGAGATGAATTAAGCAGTGATAGGATTTCTTACAGGGAATTTTGTTTGGTAGATACATTATCAATGATAAGTCCTACAAATTGGCGGGTCTAGATAGCGATGGATGTGGGCCATAGGTCAACAAATGAATTTTGACAATCCGTTGTTATTATTTCATGGGCTACTTAAAATCCATTTTTCCAGTTTTCATCTTTTTCAAGGCAGTGGACGTCTTCGTTATTGAAGGGATATGGCATATCGCCATCTTCATGTGCACAACGTGTGCCACGTCAGCGGGCGATATTCTCTTGCGGCCAATGTCCTCTTCTTTTTCTCATCTCCTTTTGGAAGTTTGGTTGTTTGTTTCGCCCGCACAGCCCAATCACAATCTCGTACGCACGAAGAGAATAAATCTGTTTATCCCAATCCACGCGCCATTCAAATCCCACCCATCCTTCCTGCAAGGGATAATCTAGCTGTCTACGAACGCCTTAGTCTCAAGGAAAAAAAATGCTCACGTACATATGATCGATCTTCTTCATACTCTCTGCCAACTAAAAATCCTTGCTCCAAGTTCAGCTGTTGAAGTCAAACGCTGCGGCCCATTGGATGAACGGACCAGATCTTCCACTGGAAGCCACGTTCGCTTGCTGAGCCATGACACATGTTTTGGCAAAGTTTCTTTTCTCTTAAGAAAATAAACGGTCTAATTTAGTTTTTACTAAAGATTATGTGGGGCCCACGGGGGATTCGTGCAATATGCGACCTATTGCGTCTGGAATGGAATGCCTTATCCTGCGTCCGATGGGCTGCCAGATGATTAGATGGTCGTTGCCGATGGATTAGTGGATATTAAAACCTAAGACGTGCCTACGATACTCGGCCCATGCACAGCATGCTCGGACCCTCAGCCTTTTGTGCTCCACGAATTGGTGGTCCAGACTATTTATGAAATAATGGATTCCAACACGGATAGACAAAGAATGTCGTATTGTCACCCACATTGGAAGATCCAACGCGCTTGATATTAAATTCCGTGCGTTAAATCTCCGTTTTACTGCCTACATTGCGAGTACGTTTTACAGCCTTCCTGTATGATGGTCATGATCCCAATGTATGGCCCAGATGGTCACTTTTTGACATACGTGGCCCGCCTTTGCTATTATTCTGTTTGAGAGAGAGGGAGGGGTCCCGTTCCATCTACACTGTAGGTGGCTGACAAGGGAGCAACACTTGTAAGCCAACGACTCCGATGCGTCCGCTATTGGGGGTTGATGTGTCACCACTTCGATGCATTCCGTCCACCCCCTTCTCTGCCACGTGGCAGTCTTTGTGCGCGCTATCCACTTGCATTTTGTCTTGATATGCTATCCAGGAGCTCCACACGTGTATTAAGACCTGGTAGCTCGCACGTGGAATAAGCTCCAATTAAGCGTCTATTATGGGGCATGTGTGAAAGATACGAGCTATTCATCAATTTATACACTTTGATTGGATTTCACATGAAGAGAAAAAGTTTTTTCCCTGTTGTTAGTTTGCAGATCAAACGAACGGTGATAACCAGCTTTACGGTCTTCCCTCTGTTTTCCACAATTGGTTGACCAGCCAAAGAGTGAAAATTCACCCGATTTTTAGGCCATAAGATGCAGACGTGTCGTATCTCATCAAATGCTTACTCCGTCGAATTTTTGATACGTCGGCATACGCTTAGTTTGATCAACTTCTCGTGCACCCAAGATGTATGTGGTGGTGGATTGTTAGGAGATGTACCGACTGCTGAGTGCCTGTGGTGCCTGCGCATGCGTCGCATCACGTGTGTTGCATGTGACAGATCAAATTCCTACCAGAATAAAAAAAGTAATTTTGAGTAAGTTTAGCAAGGAAAAAAAAGAGTGGAAATTTTTTTTTTATCCTTTTTATCTCATTTTCACTCATTTTAATATGATGTTATTTATTAAATACCTAACATTTTATTTTTTAGTTATTATTTTCCATTTTTTGCATAAAAAGTTTGCTTATTATCTCTTTGTTTAATATATTTTTAAGCATTATATTTTATGATATTATATTATTTTTTATTTATGTTTTAATTTATAAATTCTTTTGTGTTCTCTCCTTTTTTATTTCTTTTTTTTTGCCGAACACGCCTTAAGAATATTTGGGAATGGAATTAATTTTTTGTCATAAATACATTAACTTATGCAAACATATGTATACATATCTACAATAATAACAAAATTATTTTAATTAAATTTGATTATCTATTTATAAAATTGCTAAAGTAGTTTACAATTTATAAAAAATGTTAACGTAAGCTCAAAATAGATTTTTAAGGTTAAGTTGACATTTTAAAAATAGGATTAGAATTGAGTTGGGTTGGACTTAGTACTTAAAAGTTAAAGAGTTGGGTTAACATCAACCCAATGCAATGTGACGTGATTTACATCCACGAGTTTGGGCTTAGGATTTAATGTCTTGGATCTTGGTTGACATGAACCTATTGTATCA
>JAYJMB010059782.1:0-14099 GCA_036873735.1 Pouteria campechiana | reverse complement strand
TGTATGTCGCATTGCATTTCACATAGCGCTGTGGAGGTCTATTGGGTTTTTAACACAATTTTAAATGTGAATTTGCCGCTCCCAATGCAAGAGCAATTTGGTTGTATTTTTTTAACAGATTGTTGGGCCAGATGGAAAGTGTAATCGGCCTTTTCCAACCAAGAAACTACAGCTAGAAAATCAGAAAGTTTTAGCATGGAAACAAAATGGGTTCTAAACCTGCCTGTTTGTGCTGATGTCGTGTGCAATTCAGTTGTTTACTATTAGTCCAGACATCATGTTGATAATTGCAATTTGATCTACCAGAACATAGCTTCAGCTTGGAAGGTAGACGGTAGTTTGATCCTCAAGTCTAGCACCCAGGAGCATAGACTAAGGACCTAGGGTCCCATTTAAAGGGAAAATGATATCTATTTGTAGTTAGAAGCACTCTACTTATGCAGGAGTGGCCAGAAGTGCAACTCGTTCATTTTACATTGGGCCTAACAGACTTTATGGGCTCCGGAAAGTTGAACTTGGTGGTCTAGATGGGGTTTCTTCCTATGGGATTTGAGTTTTAATCCTTTTGATGTTTGAATCCGTTTCAATACTTATAGGGGTTTTTCGAGAATTGAGAAAAAAGCAGAAAAAGTGAAATATGAAAAAAATTAGAAAAAGAAAAAATAATGTAATAGGATAAAGTGTAATGATTAGAAAATAGATGATAAATAAGCAAAAAATAGATGATAAAAATAAATATAGCAATAATAATAATAATAATAAATTATTGAGATAAGTAAATATAATGCTAATTTCAAGGTATTGCTATATAAACAAAAAAGTGCCTATACCCCTTTTTTGAGAAATAGAGCATTAAAATCCATTTAGAAATTTAAAGAAAGCAATAAAAAGAGGACTTAAAATGAGAAAAAAAAAGTGACAAAAAATAATGATCATACCAAAATGAATAAAGATAAAAAATATATAAACTTTTTAGATAAATATGGTTAAATAATAATTAAAAATATAGATGGCAATATTAATAATAAGAAGAAAAGAATATTGAGAAATTATTAATAATAAGAAGAAAAGAATATTAAGAAATTAGAATTCAAATTAATTAAGTAAATGAAAAATGGAAAAAACCTCTCCGGCACTTAGAAGGCAGAAGCTCGAGTTGGACTTCCATTCGGATTTGAGCGACGGATGGCCGACACAACAAGGGTCGTGGACTTCCCAGAATTCGACAACTCGACCAGCACTAAAGTCTCCACCACGCACAGTTTTCAGAAATGGTTGAAAATTGCTGTTAATTGGACGGCGTTGATGGATTCTGCATTTCGTCTGCCATTGAATAAAAAATGAAGTGTCTACGATTCAACTCCCACCCTCAAACTGCCTATCTAACCCTCAGTAATGGATCAATGTTGCAATAAATACGGTTGCTATCTTGATAGTTCGGTACATTTTAAGGGGTTATGAGACTGACATGACCAATCAAGACTGTTGAACTTATGTGCCATGCACCGTCCCGATCTAAACAAATTTTCAACAAATATGAGTTTGGGTAAACATAAGAATACGATTCTTAGTTGGATAAATGAATATTTAAAAATTCTTTTTCCAATTGAACTATGGGCAATCAATCATCAGATCTTAATGTCTTTGTCAGTCAATCCTTAGGCAGCCCATAACCACGACGGTCAGGATCAACACTCTACCATTGCCGCTCTCTAAGGAGCCAAGACTATATTAAGCAATCTGTGCAAAACGCACACTGGAATCACCACCAAGTAATGGAAGCCTTCCTCAATTCTCAAGAGGGTTCGTCTACAATAGCAACTGTATATTGATGGAGCACCCATTAATTTTCGTTGTTGGGAGTAGAATAATGCAATCACTCGTGATTATATAATCAAAATGGAGGATAGGGTGTAGGGTCAACAAGAGTGGGTGCAAATGTCAATTTCATTTGTACAGCTGCTTATAAAGTTTCGCAAATTGGGTTTCCTCCCGACCACCAATTCATCCGATTACGCCCATCTCTTCGATTTTTCTTGAGAAAAATATCCAAACAAAAATAAAGGACAGAGAGAAATGGGTGGAGGAAATGGGCAGAAATCCAAAATGGCAAGGGAGAAGAACATGGAGAAGCAGAAATCTGTCAGAGGTGTATCTCATATTTGTTCTTTGCAATTTCCATTCATTATCTTTTTAAATTCTCTGTTAGAAGACACTGGACGTATGAACGTTTTTTGTTTTTTTTGTTTTTAAATGGGCTCGTTTATAATGTGCTTTTCTTTTGTTTCTCGATAATGTCATTTCACTCCGCATGTGTTGATTTTGGTATTGAGTATTTCGTTCTCTTATCAAATTCTCTGTTAGAAGACAGTGGACATGAATTTAATGCGCATGTGTTCATTTTGGTATTGAGTGTTAAGGCTAAAAGATATGAGGCGTGGTGTTCAATATGGACAATGTTGACATTTGCAGTTTTCAGTTTGCTTATATTTTACAGATGTTGGGAATCTTGGTAGGATTTGATTACTAGACCACATATCTTATTCGAGATTATTTGATGACTGTTAGGATCTATTGGCCCACATTGTTCATATGGGGGTAGGGGGTAGTGTGTGATTTCCCACATTGCTCATGTTGGGGTGGTGTTTGAATTTATTCCCTCCCCTCAATAGCTCGGGGTGATTTCTCTAGGGTGTATCACTTACAATCGGAATTAAGCAAGGGGCAAGTGATTTTAGAAGTGAGTGTGCCTTGTAACATTGATCTAAATCATTTAGGGCCTGTTTGCCTGGCAGTGAGATTTAAGCACTTTATTAAAGTGCTTTTATATATAAAGTTTTTTTTAAAAGCTCCAAATCGGAGCTTCGATATAAAAGCCAAAAATTAAATTTTTACGAACTTTGATGCACACAAAGCACTTTTTTTACTTTCCAGCCTTCCAGCCAGACAAACACTTTTCGCTTTTTGGGGCTAAAAAGCACTTTGAAGCTTCTAAAATGCCCGGCCAAGCCAAAGAGGCACTTAATCTATGAGAACCACCTTTCCAATGAGCTGGTAGGATTGCAGGACCCCATGTATAGGATTAGGGTTGGATGATTGGAAGCAATAACTAGTTAGGTGATACTCTGCACTTCCATGGTCTCTCTATGGTGTTTGGGGTGGGGTGGGGGCTAGCGGCGGCTCTGGTTGCTATTGACCGTGGAAAAAAGTAATGAAATTGTAGAGGGCTGTAAGGGATAACTATAAGCCTATGATTAGTAACATGGTATGACCCATTTATGAGACTTTTAAATGTATCTATTACTGCCCATGGTCTAGGTCTTGTTGGTTATTTGTTCTTGATAAATCGATCTTAAAGATGTCACTGATTTTCACGGGGTTTTATTTTCTAGTTGTTTTTAGTGCATTATTAGTGAAATCATTTTGACATAAAATTGAATTATATGTTGAAGCTACTGTTCAGATAATGAACCCATTGCAAAGAAAGTTTTAAAGTTAAATGTCTTATGGTGAGCATGTGAAGAAGGGGACTGTGAAAGTAGAATTTCAGCCATCTTCTTTGAAGAAGCGGAACCAATATGTCCTTGCGAATGCTGCAGCTATCTAAATTCTGGTGATTCTACTGGGCGCATCAGTTGCTTTTAGATAATTTTCTACTGGTTAAGTGGAAAGACTACTGATATGGAACACAGCCTCAATGTTTCATTGTTTGCAAGGTCATAATCGTAATGGTCTAATTGCTTATCCATGTTATCTCTATTCAATCCACATTTCCACATTAGAGCCAGTCCTGTTAGGCAACTGCTCCTTTCTATGCTTTAATTCTTCATGAATCTGACATAAAACATATGATTATTTCTCTCCTTTCAGGCAGCCAGCTTGAATGCAACAAAAAGGCAATGAATATTCAGGTCAGGGTCAGATTTTTAGCCTTTATCTTGTTGTTTGTATGTGCCTGATTGTATTCACGAACTCTTTTCAAGGTTTTTTTTCCAAGCATTGTTTATGTTGAATCAGTGAAAGATATAAATTGCATGAGCATATTATATCATGGTCCATTTTGTGAATTGTTTGGATCAACTAGGGTGACTCCAAAATGAGCTTATAACTGTGTATTTTTAAGATAATGTATTAACATATCTGATACAGGAAATCTGTCTTACCATCAAATGCTTTTTACAATTGTGGGTTCCCTCTTTCCTGACCCTAGGTCCCCTGTGAGCTGTCGCATATACATGTAAACTAACAAATTAATGATAAAAAATAAAAAATGCATATTGCATATCGATAGAGAGTCTAAAAATCTAATGGCATTGATGGTGTCTGCAGTGGTATCAAACATATCAAATACTTATTTCGCTGCATGCTTCTCTTTCACAGCAGTCTAAATATAGCAGCATTGTCGCTCTGTAACTTCATTTCCAAAATACATCTGTATCCATATACGCTTGGCAGTGTTTTGATAATTTTACATACCAGGATCCTTCTGCAGGGTTGGAGCAGCTGTTATCTGCCTTTGTTGATTGTAGAAACTAGAAACCCCTGATGGGTTTCAGTTTCTGTGTAGCGTTTTGGGAACCCATGCATTTAGTGGTGTTTAGGTGCGGCTTATTCAAGTTAATACTAATAATTTATCAGAGTTCGCGGTTTGCTTAAAATCCAAGAAATATTTCTCCAACATTAATGAGTGCTCTGAAATGTGTCAATTAAAAGAGCAGATGGCTTTGCCATACTTTCTGTAGAACGCTACATTTTCCACATTCTTGGTCACTTGATTCCTGTAGTTCTCCGATTTCTTTGCCTTTGTGACATGGTCCGTATCAGTCCGGAGAACATTCATATTAAATTTGCACAAGACTGCTCATATGCATGCCTCATGTGTCCCCTTGTCTCCAATGGATGTAATCCACAAATAGCCATGAGAGATTCGCGGTTGTCTTATTATCTCAAGAACCCCCAGGTCATTCCATGGGTTTCTGGGTTGTCGTAGCGTCAGATTGTACGAGTAAAAACATTCTATTTCAAGTGCTTGAAATCATCTTCCCATTGTTGATACTGTGGCCCACCCGCTGAGTATATCAGACCTATCTTCTGGGCAAAAGATATCAAATGCAATCACATTCAACCATGTGAATCTCACACCCATTTGCTTCTTGTGAGTTGCCTCTGCGCATGTAGGCTTATGAAAAGGCTGAAAGAGTTGGATTCATGTTGTCATCCTGTGATTTATATCCTGATTCGATGCTCTACTTAAATGTTGTCTTTCTGTACTTTGCATCACTTCTGCTGTTGATTTTATTTTTTAACTCGTTATTTGTCATTGGGGTGTGCAGTGCAAGGTATGCATGCAGACATTCATCTGCACCACGTCAGAGGTCAAATGCAAGGAGCATGCTGAAGCAAAGCACCCAAAGAATGACCTGCATCAGTGTTTTCCTCATCTCAAGAAATAGTGGTTGATTTAAATCAAATCTTCCCATCCATGTTTCTCTTTCTGCTGCTGTTGGAGTTGGAGTCTTATACCTAACTAGCCTCATTTCTCTCATTAGCTAATCGGTGATTGTGTGTTTCCACATGCAATGTTCTTGTGCTTAAAAAGTGATGATGGTGTGAATATCCAGAAATCTTGTTGTGGCCTCCTGTCTTTCCTTGGTTATTCTGAGATATTAGACCATTGTTCTGTTATGCCCTCCGTTCAAGCACCCAAAGTTGTTATTGTACAATCTTGAACTTCTGATGAAATAACTCCCACAAGGAAAGCTTTGCCACCCCCATTTGATTAATTCCTTGTGAGTAGGCTGAGTCCTTGCTCGAAAGAGGACTACTACCATAAGCTTATCATGTGAACTTGGGCTTAACACCTACATCTTTCTCTGTTTGTAGAAGCTAAATGCCAAATATATAATGGCAACAGCGAGTCATTTGATCAACATGCCTTGATTTTAATAATGCCAGTATGTAGAACAGATCGAAAGATCCTTCAATTTTGAACAATTTCCCTGCCACTATCTATTCCATGAATTCCAACCACATGGGTCTTGCGGATTTACCTGGAATAGGCCCAGGCCTTGTTTGAACTGGGCAAGCCAATCGTCAAGACAATCACATAGTATTTGACTGGTTTATAAAACAAGTACTAGGCTTTTTTTCTTGCCCTTTAATTACTGTTCATTTATTTGATTAAAAATTACATATTTAACAATTTAGATAACATACGACATGATACAGTTGAAATATGTAAAAACATCTTCCACGATGGGTTTTTTTATGCGACCTGCTGTTTTATTAAAAAATAAATCATATTGAAAACATTATATACGATGCAATTAGCCAAAAAAACAGTAGAGTCCGTTACATGATTCGGAAACGCCACCACTTGGGTGGGATGTGGTTTTCAACCGTGCCGATCGTTTGGTAGTCCGGACTAATTGAAGGCACCAGCTGTCAGCCTGGCTCTCAAATCCTTCCTCAATATCTTGCCAGATGGAGCCTTGGGAACGGCATCGATGAAAAACACACGGTGAACCTTCTTATAGAAGACAACCTGCATAGACAGAAGCTTTGATTGATTAGTCACAGCCGTTTGATATTGATAGGTTTCTATTTTTTCCGCCAGTTTAATGCACCCCTTGACAACCAACTTCGATAGAAAAAAATATATTTATAAGTAGGGATTTATTTGTAAAATCCAAATTTATGCATTGAAATTGCAGAATCAAGAAACTTGAGAGGTTATATCCAAAATGACCAAGTTCAATATCCAAAAGCTACTGAAACCGAAATAAGGCAAAATTACCTGTTCTGCAACGTAGCGCTTGATTTCTTCTTCCGTGATTGAAGCCCCATTGGATTTAACAACGAATGCCACGGGAACTTCCCCTGCCATAACATCTTTCATCCTGGAGATGGCCCACAAATCGAAATGTCATGATAACGCCTATATACGAAATAGATTAAACGACATGTGACCATAAGTACTTGGAAGTGGTTCTGTCAGGAGCTTACGCAACGACAGCAGCATCTGCAATTCTAGGATTGGCAATGAGCATGGCCTCGATCTCAGCTGGGGCCACCTGGAAGCCTTTGTATTTGATGATCTCTTTCAATCTATCCACAATGAAGATTTCATCGTCATCGTCGACGAATCCCACGTCACCCGTATGGAGCCATCCGTCTTTGTCGATTGTTGCTTTGGTGGACTCTGGGTCGTTGAGATAGCCTGCATGCATGAGTTTCGCTTTAGCATTAGCTTGTTTGCCCCAATTTCGTAAGGCAGACGACAGCAGAGAGCGTGATGTGTCGAAGATTCATGTGATGGGCATTACTCCAACTGTCTCGTATAAATGCGGAGCACGTGGTAGGGTTCTATTGGATCGAATTTTGCTTAACCTCCGAGAAAGGATATGTACTCACTTCTTTTGTGGGGAGTTAGCTCACGGGGGTGTTTGAATATTCATAGGAAATTTCATTTTTATAATTTTAAAAAAGTTTCATTTCTCAATATATAATTTATTGTATATTTATTATAATAATTTTATTTTTGTTATTTTTTATATTTTTAATCATTGCTTTTATCTTTTTATTACCTTCTCTTACTTGAACAAGCTTTCTAATATTTTATTCATTAAATTTTGAACTTTTAAATTAGTTTTTGTACTTTACATATGCAACAAATACCTCCTTTTACATATGTTCGTCTCGTACTCTAAGTGGGGTCTTAAGCTGTTGAGCTAAAGTTTCAGTGAAATCCTTGTTTTGTTGGTGCGGGTCTGGGATCAGTAGTAGCTTCCTGAGCGGTGAGAGCCTTCCACCTCTGCATTGGCCGACAGTAGAACTCTTCTCGTACTCTAAGTGGGGTAAATGGCCAAGCTGCGTGTGGAGTCCTCTGACAATCAACCCACCCCGCAGCGTGCAGTTGTTCGCTAAGCTACAGATTGGCGGTGAGTTGGTGTTGTGGGCAGCCTGACTTTGACTTTTGGTGGTCTCTCGAGGTGTTCAGGATTTCTACGTTTCACATAGCCACCCACCATACTTTTGATGTTTGTTGGGAGGTTGGCGTGGCAGATCATCGTCAACTCGAAACTTGTGGAAGATCGCATTTTTTATCAAATGCATTTTCGTTGAGCTACTCTAATAATTTTTATTGTGATCGTCAATGAGTCTGGCTTTATTGGCTGCCCAGATTGAAACGAAAATAAAATTTTCATTTTTAACAGCTGATTTGATATATCTTTAGCATAAGAATTTTATTTTATTATTCTTCATATTTTCAAATATTATTAGGTATATTTTATTTTTATTCATTTTATAGTATTAATATCATTTTCTTTCATTTTCAATTCTTACCATTCAACCAATCATTCAGAATTCTTGTGGCTCGCAGCTTCTGACTGCTGTTTAGGTGACATCGGAGTCATCCATTCATACGTTTTGATTTAACAAAATTGATCAATGGATTATGGCTATGAAAATGCATGATGGGGTACCTATAAAGCCCTACATTTATTTGATGTCCCCGGCAATTTAAAAGGAGAAAGAAAGTAGTTATGCTACTAACTAGATATTTAATAAAGTGTGAATAGTAATTACGAAATTTATGAAATGTTCATTTAACCTCGTATGCCTGTAATGTTTAATCCATTAATTTGATCTCATCAACAATTTAGACCTATATTAAGAATACGATGTAAATAAAATAATTATAACATCAAATAAATAATTAATTAAAAATTATATTTTTATAAGATATAGTCCTCCCAACTTATCCATCATCTATTGTTTATAAATAGTCAGCTTGTAAGTTTACTTCTATCTCACTAATTAAATCATATTCTCAATTTTTTATTTATTCAGCCTTAATCTTAATCTTAGAATCTAATGAGTAGGTTAAATTTAGCATGCGATCTCTTGACATAAATTTCTTATAAATGGAAAGCTAACATTGTAGTTTTGCCTGCACAATATATAAGAACTTCTCACATATGAATGATCGGAGAAACAATAGAAAGGAAGAGAAGAATAGTTACCTTTCATGATCTGTGACCCTCTAATGCAGATCTCACCAGCTTGGCTTCGTGGCAGAGAAGCCCCAGTTTCGGGATCGACGATCTTCAACTCAGCATTTCTAACCACTGTTCCACAGGAGCCCGATTTTATCTGGAATGGTTCCTTTGCAAAAGCCAGGCACATGGACAGCACCGGACCCGCCTCAGTCATACCATATCCCTGCCACAGATTCAATTCTTTTCGTAAATCTCAAAATTCCCCTCAAATTCGGATAGTCGGGCAGGCTGCGATGGATAATATGCATTCACTGCATGGCTAAATTGTTTGGACATTGAATTCATGCACTCTAAATTGTAATTGGTTTTAATTGCTACACCGTCCTGCATGAAATTTTGGATCTTTTGGGTACCCTCACAAGCTACCAGAGTATCAAAAAAATCCTTAATTATACGATTGGTTTTATATTGAAAGCTCCATGCATGAGTTTTTATTTCATTGTTAAGCCGGATGTGCTGTAACTTCTTATTTGTGTTCATAAGCGTGCCATCCACTAAAAAAATGGACGTTTGGAAAAGTAAGAATGTAATAAGTGATTTGCTACGCGAATGCATGCATTAATCGTGGAATGAGTCTGCACGTGCGTTGGCTAAGAGCAGCTGGCAACAGTCAAGGGAGTTAATCAAACCTCCACCTACGAACCTGCAATGACAACTGACGGGACGTCGCAATTTCATCTGCCGTCGGAAAAACGATGGATTAGTGGTGGGCAACGTTCGCCCGTGCGAGAGGTGATTGGTGGATGTGGACAGGGGAAAGGAAGCCAAACCCATGCTTTTCTATCATTTTTGATATTTTTATCAAATTTAAGCTACTTATTATATTTATTTTTATTTGTTAAGTCAATATATAAAAAATATTGTGATTGGATATATAAGTAGGCCACAATTCTCAAACCCATAAAGTTACTTAAATTGTTTTTAAATTATTGTAGTATGCCAACATATTCAATCATAGTAAACTTTAATATTTTAACTAAATAAATAAGATTTAATAAAACATTAAGGACGGTAGAAAATTAAAAGTTCAGCATCGAAAATGTTTTTACTCAAGTATTAAAACGGCCAAAGAAGCGCTATGGCCCCACACGTCATCTTTGCATGTTTTATTTATGATCTTGTCTATTTAATCCCCAGAACATGCCAAACACATGGCCTGTTCGAAATTTCATAAAATTTCCTTCCTATTCTGGTGTGTGCTATTTGTGTCCAAATCCTTCACCCAAAAAATCAACGGAGGGAAGGAGGAAAACCCAAGAAAATGGATGAAAGAAGCAAACAACAAAATCATGAAATAAGGAATCAACCTGAATAAAGAAGGGGGGAAAAATCTCATACCTGCCCAAGGGTGGCATTGTGAAGCTTGGCTCTAACAGCATCCTCAAGCTCCTTCCCCATAGGCGCAGCGCCGGACAAGACTATCCGTATCGATGAAAGGTCGTATTTATCAACCAACGGATTCTTGGCAATCGCCAAGACGATGGGCGGCACGAACGGGGCGATACTGACCTTGTACCTCTCCACAAGCTCCAAAAGCGCAACCAGTTCGAACTTCTGCATTATCAGTATCGCAGTGCCGGCTCTCAGCCCACAGAGCAGCACGGAATTCAGAGAATATATGTGGAACATAGGCAGCACGCACAGCAAAACATCGTCGCTGCGGAAATACAAGTTGGGGTTGTCTCCATCCACCTGTTGGGCTACGCTGGTGACCAGGCCTCTGTGCGTCAACATGACACCTTTCGGCAATCCAGTCGTGCCAGAGGAATAAGGAAGCGCTACGACGTCGTCCGGGTGTATGTCGACGTCGGGCACGTCGTTTTCGTCAGCCTCCTTCAGTTCAGAGAAATGGGTGCATCCGTCCGGGGCCGAGTCGATGCAGACGATCTTCAAATCATTTTCCAGGGAGAGATCTCTCACTTTCTCGACGTAGCACGCTAGCGTGACGATGAGGCGGGTGTTGGAGGCTTTTACTTGCTTCTTTATCTCATTTGGGGTGAAGAAAGGATTGGAGGTGGTGGCCACCGCCCCAAGGCGGGATGCACCGAGAAAGGAGAACACGAATTCTGGGGAATTGGGTAGTAAGAGCATGATCACATGGCCCTGTTCGATGCCCATTTTGCTGAGGCCAGCTGCAACTCTGCGCGATATATGGTCGACCTCCTCGTAGGTGTAGATGTCTCCATTTGCTCCGTTGATGAGGCATGGCCGGGTTCGAAAATGGTTGAGGTTTTGGAAGCAGTACGCGTGTAGTGGGAGGTGAGCAGGGATGTCGATGCAGGGGAGCTTCGAACGGTAGATGTAGTCGCCTACGGTCTCCATGGGGGGTTCGGAGAGAGGGGATTCTGAAATGGGGGAGTGTTTGTTATGGATTTTGCAATTCTTCGGGAGTGGGATTTGAGTACGGCTAGTCGGAAGAGAGCAATATATATAGAGAAGCCTCCCAGGGTGATGAGGCCATCTTCCAAGGAGCCCATCGGCTTCAGTGGGTTGGTGAGATGCCCCCGGAGATCTACTCTTTCCTTGCGCGTGTGAACACGTACAAATACCCACGCTCTAGTAACTAGTAAACTCGATACACGTGTGAAATCGATGCCTATGACACGGTTGTGGATATTCGACCATTCGTTGTTTTGGGATGCTGTGGGTGACACGAGAGAGCAAACTCCTTCGTGTATTGCACACCTGTCAAATTACACACGCTCTAGCTGAAGGGGCATTGCGGTTTGGCGTAGGTGGAGTTAGGTTGTCGTTGACCACAAGCCTTTAACCTAGCCACGTTGGTTTGCAGGCCGCTGTTTGAAGTTTGACCTCCTGTGGTAGTTGAAAAGCGTAACTTGGGCAGAGGCGTGCAAGACCTGAGCCGTTGATGAAAAGGCCGTTGGCCTGAACGTAGTGGTGCATGACCTTACTCAAACCAGAGTATCCAGGCCCATGAAAGGAAGGAGAATTTCGGCCATGAGAATATCCTGATGCAGGTGTCTTATGCTCTTGGCGTTTGCTGGAAGATGCCTGTACGACACCCTGCTTCAGGTTTAGCAACTGAGGACAATTCTCAATACGCTTACTTAAAATTTTCTACCAGAGCATGTAAGCCTGCATACTTTTGGTATTTCGGTATTTAAGTATTTGAATATGTAGCCCTGCTACAATGTTTGGAGCCGATTATGACCCCTAAGCAAAAAGTATTTTCTTCTTGTTGAAATCTCTACGCTATCCGCTGCTATGAACTAGAAAGAGTTAAATAAAGCGTTACAGTTTGGTGAGAAGGAGGGGAAGTTTCTTTGGTTAGCATGAGGTTGCAAATACTCTCAACCATTTTGTGTTTAAATCCCGTGGATTTGTTTTGAAAATGAAGAAAAGAAGTAGAAAACTTTTCCATCCCTCTTGTCCACACCTTTTAATATTATTTAATATTTTAACTAAGTAATAACTTTAGATTTTCTATTATTATCTTTATTTTTACTCATTATTTCTCATGTTTTTATATAAAAAATTTACGTGTTTTATTTTTTTTTATGTATTTGACACCTAATCACCTCTTTATTAACATGGGGGATCATTGATATGAAGTTGCAAAAGTGCCACCACTATCTTGCATTAAAACTATCCATATGGGTCCATTAGGTAAGGCGTGTATATTTCGTAATCCTTGTATACTGATTACATCATCACAATCATTGGATTCTTCTGACTTTGTGCTTGCAATTTGTAGTAAGTTGTTTCTGCTGTATCTTTCATTTCATTTCTTTCAACTGCTTATGAACCAAAAATAAAAAATAAAAAATTCCTCGTTACGTATATTAAGGTGTTCCGTGTTCGATAAAGGTAGATAGTTCCAATTCTCAAAATTTGCAAAGAGCGGGACTCGGGTGAAGGAGATTATCTATTCCAGTAGTCTACCGCTGTTAAAGTTCTTGGTGGGGTATTACAGCTTCTGTTCGGGCGGTGTACGGTTTAATGCGTTGATTGAGTTTGTGTTAATCAAATCATAATCTTTTTCTCAAACTCCAACCAAACCTTATTCATATATCTATTTTTTAAATTTTAATCTAACCTTCAAATATTCGTAGTTAATAAATAATTTTATCGGCAACATAAATACGTAGATATATATATATATATATATAAACTAACGTATTTGCAATAAAATGTAATTTAATCATCTCTTTTTTACTTCATTCATAAATTTATGATTAATTTATTAAGAGCTTTAATATATCATTTTTGAATTTTAATGCTTAAGGCTCGAAAAAGATTAATATAAATATTAAAATAAATTTATGGACATATATTTATCTGCATAATTACAATAAGCACTGCATAAAGTGGGCAGCGGTTTGAGTGTGGAATGGGCACCATTTTGGTCCATGGGCGGGCAATTCTCTGATATGGCACGCGTGCAAAAACATGGCGAAAAGGACCAAGAGAGTAAGCGGCTAGGATATATGTTGTTGACCCACCACCCAGCAGGCGATCCATTCGAAACAGAGATTCCGAAAGTCTCCAGTGTAATATGTGTTGGCGTTGAGTGGAAGAGGCAGGAACAAGATTTGCAGCCGAATTTATGGGCAAAAAAGTGTGAAAGTAGGACAGGGTATTCGAAATTCTGTTTGGGCTTAGGGATTTCAAGTAGGCCGGGGATTGTTGAGGTTATCCTGCAGTGATTGATTGGAATAAGAAAGGAATATGGGGCAAGCAGTGAGCCATGGAAAAACAGTCGAATGATTGCGTGAACGCGCTAATCAGGGAAACCGAATATCGTATGTACATTTTAAAAATGGATCCCAAGTTTTTCTGAAAATTATCTTCTTTAAGTATTCTAAAAACGACGTTGATTTTGAGGCCTTCGAAAGAAAGGTTTTCTGACATTTGAAAAACGGACCCTCCTTCTTTAACTATTGTAGAAACGACGTTGATTTTGGAGGTCTTCGAAAGATACACACCACCAGTCCCTTCGCCTGCTCTCTCTCTCTCTCTCTCTCTCTCTCTCTCTCTCTCTCTCTCTCTCTCTCTCTCTCTCTCTCTCTCTCTCTC
>JAYJMB010059771.1:0-26732 GCA_036873735.1 Pouteria campechiana | reverse complement strand
TATGTGATGAATGGTTGTACCTAGGTGGACAACCCTATTTTCAAGGGAGACTCTGTCCAATTTTCTGTAGAAATTAGATAAAAAAAAATACATCAAAGCAACCCACCTAGAGGTGGGAAAATCATGGTATGATTATGGGAATTTACGGTGTAAAATGGAGTAATGGCCCTAGGAGGGTGGGGCATTACATACATTCATGCCACTAGCGTCCCCATTGAGCCTTATGAGAGATTGGTATACGCAAAGCATGTGAAAAATTATCATTCAACTTTTCTTTCTTTAGCCTCATCATTAAACCCTTTTTAGCTTAAAAAATCATTTTTGACCAATTAAGAGACATATTCTATGCTCATGGTCATTTAAGAGGTATGAGTGAAGCAAAATACGATAAGTTTGGAAAAATTGAAAAGAAAAATGCTAGAAGGAAAAGAAAAGGGACAAAAAGAAAAGAATTAGTAAGGATTCCTCTTTCAGTTGGGGTGATCAGATCCTAATTAATTTAAAAGAAAATAAATTTAGGGGTGTGGTAGTAATACAGCCCACAAAAAGAAAGAGAAGAGCAAATAAAATGTTATGAGAGTAAACATTCATGTAAAACTCAGTTATGATCTCTTACCTTGTGAATCCTTCTTTCTTTTCTTTGTTAGCCAAACCCAAGGCCCCATTACAAGCTTCACAATGACCTATTGATCCAAGTGAATAAAATCGTCTACATTAGTGGAGAGAGGTTATGAAAAGCAAGCTTATGAGGTATTTTGTGAAGATCAGATCATTAGAATCACTGGTTTGCACATTGTTGACTAAAAAGCATGTATTTAGCATGAAATTGACATTAAACATACACATTTTTACTTCATGCAAGGATTGATGAAGCATGAGTTTAATGAAGTTACTTGGTAAGTCTCTTAAATGATTAATTGATAGGTACATGTGTAATTTGTCTAACATTTCACTAATTAATTGAGAGACATTATCCTCATTGATTCGTGAGTTCAAATTTCTAATTTGCTCGAGGAAGATTAAAAACTCAGTTTGGGGGTATTTAATGAGCTCATAATAGACCATGTTTTATTACCTAAATTCACATATGTTTTGGATCTTCTTTTGATGTAAATGTATTAGATTCCAATAATTCTGCACTTAATTTGGTTGTTACTTAATAAGTAAATTCTATATTGATTTATTATGCATATTTGAAAATAATTAAGTGTAATAAATGGAAGGAATTATGGAAGACAACAAGGTGGAGAAAGGAGCAGAGCAAGGGAGTTTGGATGATGAACAAGTGACTGAAAAATGAAGATTACAAGTTGATGAAGCTAAATGTGAAAACAAAGCTCTACTTTGACATAATTTTTGACACCAATTGAGATATTATTCAAAATATAAGTTTTACCTCTTGAAGTTGTTTATCCAGCAAATTAAGAATCATAGGCTTTTGATTTGAAACATGGAAGTTATAGTCAAAACACTACAACTATCTCATACTTAAATTCTGCTAACAGAAATTTTGGATGATAGAAGGTGTCACTTTGAGGGCCCACGACTCATAGAAGATGGATGATTCAGACAAATTGATCAACATATAAGTTGTTGCACTTGAAATTATATATCTAATGCAAAATTAATTATGCAATTCCAAGTTATTATGAGGAAGTTATGGTCAAAATAGAGTGAGTGTCTGTAATGGACAAAGCTTTAGCATTGACGGCTCCAACAGTGGCCCTAATTTTGCATATTTTATGCTAAGTGCATAGCTAGAGGTTTTTAAAGACGAATTTGGGGTTTTGTTTGAAGGGCCTTCTCACTTCCTTTTGGAGAATTTCTCTTTAAGGTTTGGAGGCCAAATTCTTGGAGTATTCTTATGGAGAAGAAGAAGAGATTGCAAGTAAGCAAGAAGAATGAGAGAAGATATTCTTCATTGTGATCGTCCTATCTAAAAGAGTTGTTGCATTTTTTTAATGAACTAAATCTTTTTTTCTATGGTGAAGATGTAACCCTTTTTGATACTTTTTGTTATAGATTATTGGTTATTAATGCTATATGATCGTGTTTCATTCACAATGTTGTTTGCAATGATTCAACTAGTTTTATTAATTGATCACCAATATTATAAGTTAGATTAATTATCAAAGCATGGTTAAGATAGATACCATATGCTAGACCATGATCTCCCATGAATGAAAAGGATACATGGTTAAGGTAGACACCATATTCTAAACTATACTATTTTGGTTCTTATATTCTGGAGCTTAATGAGTTTTCACCTCAATTATGCTACACACCATAGGTAATTGGAATAAGTGAAAACAATTGATTTGAACCCGCACACCTAATGATAATAATCTTAATTTTGAAAGAATGAACCCAAGTGAGGCATTGAATCCAACATTCCATTGGCAAAGGGGCATCATCTAATGGTGAAATTGGATCCCTGGAATTTTACATTTTGAAATCTCCCACATTATTTTTAGTCATTGATTTACTTGCATTCAATTAAACTTCTAAAATTTTGAAATTATACCAAATATTATTCTACTTTTATTTACTTATAAATGCATTCTTTTTAATGTTAGTATAGTTTAGTAACTAAAATTAATTAAGTTGGTTTGCCCGTTCTCTATGAGATCGACCCTTGCATTGCACACTATGCTGCTATACATCCATACACTTGTAAGGAATTATAATTTAATTTAAACTATGAAGTTTTTGGTGTCATTGCTAGGGAATGGTTCCAAATTGATTTAATTAATTTGGTTACAATTTTTATTTCTCCTTGTTGTAGGTTTATTGTATTTAGGATTTTTAATTGTTTCTTTCTTTCTTTTAGATTATAGAAGGCATCACTATGAGGGCCCACGACTTATAGAAGATGGGTGATTCAGACAAAGTGATCAACATATAAATTGTAGCCCTTGAAATTATATATCCAATACAAAATTAATTGTATTATTCTGAGTTTGTATGAGGAAATTATGGTTAAAATAGTGTGAGTGTCTTTGGTGGACAACAACCCCACGCTGACAATGCCAGTGGCAGCCCTAATTTTGCATGTTTTATGCTAAGTGGTTAGCTGGGCATAGCTGAGGGTTTCTTTTAAGGAAGAATTTAGGATTTTTTTGGTGGTTATTCTCACTTCTGTTTAGAGAGTTTTTCTTTGAGGTTTGGAGTCTGAATTCTTGGAGTTTTCTTGTAGAGAATCAGAAAAGATTACAAGTAAGCAAGAAGAAGGAAAGAAGATGTTTTTCATTGTGATCGTACTATCTAAAGGAGTTATTTTATTTTCTCTAATGAACTCAATATTTTTTTCTAGGGTGATGATGTAACCTTTTTTGATACTCTTTGATATGGATTGTTGGTTATTAATGCTATATGATCTTATTTCATTCATGATGTTTTTTGTAATGATTTAACTTATTTTATTGTTTGATCACCAATATTATAAGTTAGATTAATTATCAAAGCATGGTTAAGGTAGACACCATATGCTAAATCATCGGCTCCCTTGAATGAGAAGGATAGATAGTTAAGGTAGACACCATATGCTAAACCATACTATTTTGGTTCTTATGATCTTGAGCTTAATGGGTTTTCACCATAATTATGCTGCACACCATAGTTTATTGGAATGAGTGAAAATACTTCATTTAAACCCACACACCTAATGGTAATAATCTTACTTTTAAAAGAATGAACCTAAGTGATGCATTGAATCCTACATTCCATTGGCAAAGAGGTATCTTCTAGTTGTGAAATCGGATCCCTAGACTTTTGCATCTTGCAAATCTCCCTACAGTATCTTTAGTCATTGATTTACTTACATTCCATTAAACTTCTAAAATTTTGAAATTGTACCAAACATTATTCCATGTTTATTTAGTTATAAATACATTCTTTTTAAGGTTAGGATAGTCGATGATTCAAATTATAAATCTTCCCAAGTGCATGAATATATAGCAGTATAGTGTGTAATGCAAGGGTCGATCCCACAGGGAATGTTCAAACCAATTCAATTAGCTTTAGTTACTAACTTATCACTATCTTAAAGGAATGTAACTTAAGCTAAGCAAGTATAAATGATAACTTGAATAAAATTGCATAAATCAAATAGCTATGGGTATTGTTGGTAAAGTCAACAAAGTGCAAGCGTCTTGGGATTCGATTTCACCACTCAATGATATTCTTTGCTATTGGGACTTGGATTCAATGCATAACTTGGATTCATTCTATCTAATATGAGATTATTACCATTCTGTGTGGGTTTAAATCAAATATTTTCACTTAATCCAATTACCTATGGTGTGTGGTGTAATTGAGGTGAAAACCCATTAAGCTTAAGAGATCATGAATCAAATAGAATGGTTTAGCATAAGGTGTGTACCATAATGACCTATCTTTTTATTCAATGGTGCTCATGGCTTTGCATATGGTGTGTGCCTTAAATGTGCTAGATAATCAATGTGATTTGTAATATTGGTGATCAAGCAATTTATCAAATCAAATGAAAGCAAATAACTCAATGAATGAAAACAACTTATTGTATTAAAGAACCAACATTCCCAAATAACAAAATGTATCAGAGAGGGTTACATCTTCACCCTAGAAAAGAGATTTAGTGCATAATGAAAAAGGAAATAACTCCCTTCATTAAGCTCATCACAATGCAAAACATGCTTCTCCTCTTGACTTCTTCACTTCAAAAACTAGGTGTAACCACCTCCTCTTTGCTCCAAGAAGTCTCTAACCCTTGTCAAGAGATCCTCAAAAACATCCTTTGCTCCTTTATATAACCTCTCCCTTAGGGTAAAGAATCTTTTTCCAAGTCAACGCATCTCCTCAAAATCTGGAACTTTAGTACAATTGAGAGTTGTGATTCTTGATTTAAATGTTGTAGCGCTCATTTCAGATGGCCATTCAGTTTGAATGTTGCAGCATTAACTTTAAATGCTGTCACATTTACTAGTTGCTTGTTCCCATTTTGTTTCTTGCTTGATCTTTTACACTCCATTGCACTCCCTCTTTTCCAACTACAAATTTCTTTATTTTCTCCATTCTTTTTGCTCTTTATTGCTTGCAAACAAACACAAACAAAAGCATTAAAAGTTAACTAGAAATAGCTCAAAACTCTACTAAAAGCTAATCTCAACAAATATAGTATAAGTGATAGAAGTTCACTTACCAAATACCCTCAAACTTAAATTTTTGCTAGTGTTCAAGTAAAACAAAATACAAGAATTCACTAAGAACACAACAAACATTGATCTAAGTCATTGGTCAAAAACCTCAATCAAATAAACATGTGTAAAAATATTAAGATATCTTGTATGTCTTTAACTTCAACTTGAGCCACATCCTTTCCACCTTCAAGCAACCAAATAATACATGTTCAATGCAACCCTATGAATTCACTAATTAAACCAGAGTGACTACATTAGATGCACATATGATGTTGTACTTTCTTCATTCATTTCTTTGCTCTTCTTGTGGGCTCTATTACTATCACATTCTTCACTTTTAACTTACTTTTAATTCTTCGGAATGTGATTCCCCCTAATCCTTGGGCTGTCTTACTATCACACCCCCAAAATTATTTCTTTTTCAATTCATTGGATGTGATCCCCCCGATAAACAATGAGTTATTACTCATGTGTTTTTATTTATTTTTATTTTTATATTTTATTATTTTTTTGAATGATCTAAAGTTTGTCTTGATAATAATTACAATGAATTCTAGAGTTCAAATTAAATATGCATGCTTAATCACCAAACTGATTCTGGGTATTCAAAGACTTCAAAAGAAATGGCTATGTCAATGTGTAATGTGTATGAGGATTCTATAGCGAATTAGACAAGGAATCAAGTCAAGCATGAAGACAATAATGATTTCTATCATTTTTTACTTAACTATTATCAAAGGTCACATACATGTCATTGGTTTTGTATGATGACCCTGATCAATGCTCAAAAACACACAAAACATAAATTTTTTTATTCAATTTTATAAATGAAAATAACACAAACCTATTTAAACACTAAAACAAAAACTAACAATCAAAACAAGTAACATGAGTACTACAATAAACACACAAATAGAGTAGTTAAAAAGAACAACTAAATAAAATGGAAAAGCACCAAAAAGAGAAACTACCCAATACCCCCAAATGTGAAAGAAACATTGTCCTTAATGTATGATAAATATTTAAGAAGAAAGGAGTTCCCTGAGAGGGCTCAATTAGCATCATCCATATCTCCATCATCACTATCTTCATCATCCAATTCCTTATTAGTTGTATCTACATCTTTCTCCTCTCGATCATCATTTTTAGGTTTAGCTTCATCTTCAGGGTCAGAATTACCTTCAGACTCAGATTCAGGGGCAGGTGCATCTCTAGGGGCAGTCTCAGGTGTAAATACTAAAGGTGGGGGAAGCTGGATTGGATTGGGAAATGTAGAAGCTAATGTAACATGGCACTGCATCAAGTAAGCATACAACTGCTCCTATCTGGTAAAATACTAATCAAGTCATTTACCCATCTATTGCACTTCAACATGCAAGGTTGTGCCTACTTGCTGAGACATGCTCAATTGTGACTGCGAAGTGCTTAAACATGTCTCTGAATTTTGGGGTGATTCTGCTAATTAGAAAAGTAGTGATTGTTGATTTAGGGTACTAGACCTCTTTGTTGGGACCCATCATCACTCCTGCTTGTAGGCATAAGTCATAGATTAGTGATGGATAGCCAAATCTTGCTAACCTTGTTAACCCTTGTGCCATATGCAGAATTGAAGCCTTTATGATTTTCCCCACATTGATGGATAGACTCATCTGTATTGCATAGTTTAGTAAGGCCCTTTCCCTAGAGACTTGGGAGATATGATTGGTGGGGAGTAACTTAGCTGATATGAAATAATGCCAGACCTTACCTTTCTCTTTTAAGCATTCGGTTGGAAAATGTCATAAGACATTCTAAGAGCATGGCTAGAAAATCAAGGATCTCATCATATTTGGGGCCTTGGTTCTTCAATGTAGTGTAGTCATCATCATCCAAATTAGGGAGTTTGAACTTCTAATTGATTGTCTTCCTATCAAAGGAGACCCATTTACCTCTCATTAGAGTTCTAAAATTTTTGTGTTCCCTTGCATTTGCTTAAAATTCTCTAATGATGAGAACCAATACTGCTTCAGGTTGTTTGCTAAACTCATCCCAATTCCGCTCCTTTATTGTTCTTTTAAATTCCCGAATTGGGTTACCAAATCCCCTTTCTCGGATACATTTTTTTTCCAACAAGTGATTTTTGATACCTCTCTTTTGCTTTAGGACTCACAAAAGTGGGTTGTATTGCTGCTCTTTGGGAAGCAATCATTCTCTGTTTCTTTATGGCCATTGGACAAACACTTGAAGTACAAGCTTAAAGTAACATTGTCCCTTCACAATGGAAAGCAACTTCATACACAAGGATCACTCCAAGTCTACAACCATTCCATTCACCATTAGAGACAACAAATTCCCAACACAAAATACCTCAAATGCTTATAGGCAACAAACTTGATTATCACAGAGGTATACCTTCAAATAGTTAACGTGCATACATGAAGCTTCACACCTTAACACAATGTTCACTTCTTGATTCTTCCAACTTCCATCAACATGGGTTGTTGGCAACACAACAACATGTAACTGGAAGAGGCACTTACATGAAATCTAGATTTGCATAAAAATTTTGAGCCGATCTTGAAATCCTTGCTTGTATGAAGTTCTCACTTGCTATCCCTTGCTTGTACGAAGTTCCCACTTGCTGTCGAATTATCTCTACCGTGGGTTTTTGGAAGGTAGAGTAAGGAATCAATGGCTAAAATCTGAAGCAATGTGAGATTTGGGGGCATTTATGCCATGTGAAGTTTGCTATTTGTCAATGGATGTAAGGGCATTAGAACGAAAAGTGGTTGTGAGCTGAGTCGAAAGGGACAAGGTGTGTGGAAATTTTGAGAGAGCAAATGAGTTGTTAAAATGCCTAGATAGGGAGTGGTGTCTTAAGGTTATAAACGAAAATGGGTTGGGAGGGAGTCACCAAACGGTTGGAATGAATATTTGGTGCAAGTGATCTAAGTGTTGTGGCCTTAGATCATATGTTGAGGCACTCATTTACTGGAAGGGTGGTTATGTGACATGTTAAACAAATGTTGCGGCTCTTTTTTTTTAATGTCATAGCCCTTGATTACTGGATAGTTGGGTCATGTTGATGCAACACACAAATGCCGCAGCTCTTGATGTTAATTTTGCAGCCCTCATTCATTAGAAATAGGTTGATGATGATGGAGTTGAGTGAATGCCACAACTCTTGATTTTTAATACAACAATTCTCATTCTTTGGTCAAGATGACTGCAATGAGTGCATCTGAATGGTGCAACTCTCAATGTTAATATCACAGCTCTTGATATCCGACTTGAGAATGGACAAATTACGTGCTTCAACTATAGAAATGTGGCACTACATGAAAATGTTGAATTCCTGCATGACCAAGATTTAAAATTAGATAACTTCAATTCATACTAAAACTAATTCTAAAGAAGCAAGGGACAATTTAATCAATGCACATTAAGAAAAATGTGTTTTGCCCCTCATTTTCCAAATTTATGAACTTAACCTATCAATCTCAAAACAACGATTACTAATTGCAACAAATAACAAAATAACAATGCAATTTCATAAAAAAAATCAAATCAAACCTACATAAACTAATGCACTACTTCAACTAGTATACTGTAACCATCCTAAAACATTACTACTCCTAAACATTTGAAATAATTGAAAAATTAAAGAGCTTGGGTTGCCTCCCAAGAAGTGCTTTGTTTAAAGTCTCAGCCTGACTATGCATTTCCATCTTTGAATTGAAATTTGGCTTTTTGGTGTTCCATCTCTTTAAGAATTGGTAGTGGCTTGTAAAATTTATGTACTCTCAAAACATCATTAAATGATGTAGCCTCATCTAATTCATCTTCGTCAACTGTGTTTATGGGCTCTACCAAAAGCTCCTCCTTCATTCCATCCACTTCACTTATCTTGAAGTCATTCTTGTGCTCATTGGACAACTTCATTTCTTTGAAAATATCAAAGTTCATAGTATAATCTTAGAATTGCTTTGGCTTTTCTTTTTCCATACCTGCAAAAGAAGAAGAAATAATCACTGGAGAGAATACATCATTGTCTACAAATGCATACCTTAAAGAATGAGGCAAATGCTTCAAGTTAGATTTTTCTTTGATCTTCTCCCTTATTGAACATTCATTAAGATTTTCAGTAATTGCACTAGCTTTTCCTTGTGGGAAGACATCTAACTCTAGAATTTGCTCATTGCCATCACAAGGTTGCGCAACAACTTCATTCTGCATCAAACACCCAGGAAAAGGGAGTGGTGGATCATAAGGTTGTAGTGACTTATAGTTGAGTGGAGGATAAGAAATTGGGAACATGGTTGTCCTAGCATTCACCTCCTCCTCATCATCTGCATAAACATTGGAATTGTTGATCACATTGCAACCTTCATCATCCATCACCTTACTAACACTTAACATTGTAATAAAATTAGCTTGCTCAAGCTAACTTGATGGTTTTCTAGGTGTGTGCCTATGCACAGCCTCTACAATTTGACCCAATTGTGTCTCCATCTTCTTCATGGATACTTCCATGATATGGAATCTTGAATCAATGTTTTGGAATTTAGTTACATCATTCTAGAAATGGGTCTATGTTTCTTGAATGAAACTCTACATGGTTTCTTCAAGCATAGGCTTATTCATTTGCATTTGAAAGGAAGTTCCAACTTGATTCTAATTGCTATCATTGTTCCAAGAAAAGTTAGGGTGATTTCTCTAACCCAAATTGTAAGAATTTGAGTAAAGATCATTTCATGGTCGCTGGTTGTAGAAATTCATTGCATTTGCCTATTCTGTATCACTTGTAAAATGATCATTTGAAGGACAAATGTTAGATGAGTGACCTGAAATCCCACAAAAAAGAACAAACCTCTATTGGGGCAGGTTGTTTCATGTTCACTATCATCGTGCACATCGCCTTAATTTTCTTTACCATCTCTAACATCTGCGTAGATAGATCTGTGTTAGAGTTTACTTCATAAATTCCTCTAGACCTACCTCTTACACTCTTTTGCTAAGAATTCACTCCAAGCATTTCATACAACTCATATGTCTCTTTCGGAGTCTTTTCTCCCATGGCTCCCCCTACAGCATTATCAACCATGGCTTGGCATGGTTGTGTCAATCCATCATAGAAAAATTGGTTAAGCAATTAAAGTGGAAATCTATGATGAGGACATTGAATTAATAATGCTTTAAACCGGTTCTATGCTTCATGGAATGCTTCACCGTCCATTTGACAGAAAGTAGCAATTTTACTCCTTACTTCAGCAGTTTTCACATGCGAATAAAATTTTTCAATGAATTTGTTGTACACTGCTTCCCATTTTGTCAACGAACCAAGAGTTAAAGTCATGAACCATGTTTTTGCTGCATCCTTCAACATGTATGGGAAACATTTCATGCATAATTAATACTTAGTGATATCTTGCAATGGAAAAGTTTGTATTGTTGCATAGAAATCACGCGCGAATGTCAGTGGATCCTCTGCAACAATTCCATGAAATCATAGAAGCATGTTAAAATGAATGTATTTCAGTTCATAATTTCTAGCATTATCATTCAACACAATGCATGATAGTGAGATTCCTATAGTGGGACTAGCAAACTCTTTCATCAGTTGTTGAGCTTGTTGAGCCACTCGATTCTCCCTATTATTAGCCATGTGGACTACTTTGTATTCACTTAAACTCTCTGTCTCAATTTCTACTTTATCACTTTGATCTTGTAATGGAAATAGAGCTGGATTCAATAATCTTCTTCCTTTCATTCACAGCTCTACAAAAGAAAGAAAGTAAGAATAAAAAACCTTATATACAATTAGATACAGAAATACAAAGAATAATTGTTACTAACTTAATTGAATTAATTTGGAACCATTTCCCAACAACGGCACCAAAACTTGATGATTCGAATTACAAATCCTCGCAAGTACATGAACATATAGCAGTATAGTGTGCAATGCAAGAGTCGATCCCATAGGGAATATTCGAATCGATTCAATTAGCTTTAGTTACTGACTTATCACTATCTTAAAGGAATGTGATTTAAGCTAAGCAAGTATAAATGATAACTTGAATAGAATTGCAGAAATTGAATAGTTATGGGTAATGTAGGTGAAATAAACAAAGTGCAAAGGTCTAGGGACCCGATTTCACCACTCAATGATATTCTTTGCTATTGGGATGTTAGAATCAATGCATAACTTGGATTTGTTCTATCTAATGTGAGATTATTACCATTAGGTGTGGTTTAAATCAAGCATTTTCACTTGTTCCAATTACCTATGGTGTGTAGTGTAAATGAGGTGAAAACCCATCAAGCGTAATAATTCATGAATCAAATAGGATGGTTTAGCATAAGGTGTGTACCATAACCACCTATCTTTTTCATTCAATGGTGCTCATGGTTTTGCATATGATGTGTGTCCCTTAACCATGCTAGATAATCAATGTGATTTATAATATTGCTGATCAAGCAATTTATCAAATCAAATGAAAGCAAATAACTCAATGATTAAAAACAACTAATTGCATTAAAGAACCAACATTCCCAAATAATAAAATGTATCAAAAAAGGTTATATCTTCACCCTAGAAAAGAGATTTAGTACATAATAAAAAAACAAATAACTCCCTCCATTAAGCTCATTATAATGTAGAACATGCTTCTCCTCTTGACTTCTTCACTTCAAAAACTAGGTGTAATGACCTCCTCTTTGCTCCAAGAAGTCTCTAACCCTTGCCAAGAGATCCTAAAAAATGTGCCTTTGGTCCTTTATATAACCTCTCACTTAGGGCAAAGCATCTTTGTGCAAGTCAATGCATCTCCTCAAATTCTAGAATTTCAGTACAGTTAAGAGTTGCAGTTCTTGATTTAAATGCGGTGGTGCTCATTTCAGATGGCTATTCAGTTTGAATGTTGCGGCATTAACTTTAAATGTTGTAGCATTTACTAGTTGCTTGGTTCCCATTTTGTCTCTTGCTTGATCTTTTACACTCCATTGCACCCCCTCTTTTCCAACTACAAATTTCTTTATTTTCTCCATTCTTTTTGCTCTTGAATGCTTGCAAACAAACACAAACACAAACATTAAAAGTGAACTAGAAATAACTTGAAACTCTACTAAAATCTAAGCTCAACAGATATAGTATAAGTGACAGAAGTTCTCTTATCAATAGTTCAATAATTAAAATTAATTAAGTTGGTTTGATTATTCTTCATTTCACACTATACTGCTATATGTCCATACACTTGTAAGGAATTATAATTTGAACCATCAAGTTTTTGGCGTCATTGCCGGGTAATGGTTCCAAATTAATTTAATTAATTTAGTTATAATTTTTATTTTTTCTTTTTTTAGATTTATTATATTTAGTATTTTTAATTATTTCTCTCTCCCTTTTTGCTGAGCTATGATTGCAAGGAAGAAGAATAGATGGGAGAAATGACCCGGGAGGAGGCGTATGAACTGTATGGATGCTTGGAGCAAACTCATAATAGATGAGTGTTAGAGGTAAGTCCAAAGGAATGTATGAATTGAATTCTAACGCTGAGCTTTCTAAGCAAATGTTGGAGCTTGCCAAGTAAATGAATAAGATGTGCTCCATGGTGGTGAACCAAAAATAACTAATTTCTGCTAAGGTATATTCTATTTGTTGTATTTCTGGTCAAAAATACAATGCTTGTCCTTCTAGGCAGAGTTTCGTAGAATTTTTAGGATAAGCCAATGCATTGAATTTTTATAGCCAACCACCCCTTGATGATCCATATCATGGTTAGAGAAGTCATCTCATACTTAATGGAATAATGATCCGAATCAGATTCAATCTGGAATGTGTTTTCAATCAAAGAAACCTACTCTTGAAGAAACATTACAGAGTTTTATCCAGGCAACCCAAACTCAGTTCCAAAATAATGAAACAAGGTTCCAAAATATTGAAGCAAGATTCTACAATATGGAGGCATCCATGAAGATGATAGAGACTCAGTAGGGGCAAATTGCAGAGGCTATGCAGAGTCACACGTCTAGAAACATATCAAGTCGGCTTAAGCAACTGGAAGCAATAACAACCTTGGGAAGTGGTAAGGTAATACATGATAAATTTGGTAATTGTAACACCCCACACCCCCACCCTATTCATTTTCTCCTCGCACACCGGGGCTGATGCGGAACCCAACCATTTCCCTTCTTCTTAAGGAAAATCTTATCATAGCCTTACCATTTTTCTAATTTTAAGAGAAATATCCTACCTAAAATCTAGCAAATTCTACCCTGAATTATCAGGGTCTACACATAGAATACATACTTTTAATATATAAAAAATTAATTTCAATAATCATAAAATAATTATGATTAACAATAACTCACACCCACACCCTTAGCTCTGTCCCAAGATCGAAACCGATCATGATGGCAATCACATAGCTACAATTATAATTATATCACTATGACATGCCTATGCTATGCAATATACATCATTCTAATCTTATTACAAAAATTTAATTAAACTTTTAGTTTTCAAAAATATAACATGAAGGGATTCCAATCCCAATTTATCATTTCATAATCAAAATTTCTTCAAATCTAGATTATCAGTCCCAATCCATAGTTAGGATTCTTTACCTATCCTTTCAGCTAAAAAAATTAACATAAGAAGGTGTGAGTCTAAGCAACTCAGTAAGTAGGCAAAAATATAAAACAATAATAAATAAACAATTACATGTTATCATCTAGAACATGAATGCAAACTATTAAATAATCCTAGCATGCATATACATTTTCGGGAGGCTTGCTTCCTCCTCTATTCACTATAAAACTCTACGCCCTTCAGGCATATACAATCATACCTTTTAATTGTGCCATCTAGGCACCTCTCATTTTCCCTAAACTACTATGAACTCATCATACTATAATAGGTGCCCTATAGTCACCACACATCAACATCATGCCATACAAGAATAACCTCATGACCGTGCCATTCGGGCACCACATATATCTCATGGAATACATCCGATTCCATCAAAATAAACATTCATAGATTGTAGAATTGAAACAATACTTACGAGATAATCTCTATCCACCTTTATCCATACAAATATCATTTTAAATACAATTAGGGAATACAGACTATTCCCTAGTAATCCCATCATTCATATTATTACAAAAATATACTCAACTTGGGATACTTACTATCCCTATCAATCTAACATGCATAACCTTATGCATATCACATTTATAACCACATACATGGGATACTCAATGTTACCAAACACTCACATGCTATACAACATCGGGATACTCTCAATCCCTTTTTTAGGTATCCACACACAAGAATAACGCAAAGACATGGGATACTTTCTATCCCAAACACTCATAAGTCTATATAATAGACTAATTCAACTATGATATATTTCAAATCTCTAACATTGATGCATTCATCATACGTGGTGAACATATCATTGCCATCCAAGGGATATTTTCTATCCCCGACATTCAGTAATCATAAATAAATAAACATAAACTTTAACCAACATGGGATATCTACAATCTTTCATCCAAAACACACATGCCCAAAATTAACCAACGGGATATTCATTATCCCCATCCAAAACAAACAAGGCTGGATATAGTCAACGGGGTAAATACTATCCCTATCCGTACATGCATTCAAACAGAGAAGGGAGCTACTTACCTCTTTATTCATCAACTTTTGTGACTCTTTAAGCTCTTTAGCTAGCTATCCATATACTCATGATCCTACACATATATAATGATCTCATTCATTTATATAAACAACATTAACTAACTCATATCAAATTAATGGGTTACATTATAAATCAATCCATTATTAAACTACACTTTAGCCTTAGCCACAATACTATCTAACTTATAGGTTTCTTTCATAGCGAATCCCCAAACCAATCATCCATATCACTTCCCTCATGAGAGTAGTCCATCAATTTTATGATAAACACTAAGTTATAGTAGATTTGCCCAATGGGGCATCATTAGGGACCTGCACTTCCTACAACATTCATATTGTATATGACATGATTGATGCTTAAATACTTTTAAAATAAGTCAATTAAGCTTGTAATTTAATCAATTTAGGGCTTATATAGCCCATATACAAAACCCCCCTTTTAAACCTACTTATGTCATAACCTAAAACATGTTTTACATGTCTAAATCATTCCAAACAAACCTCAAAACACTATAATTATAGAACTAATCATTTTTCCTATGATCTCAAGCTAATTTTTCCTCAAAATCAAGATTCCTGAAACCCTAATCAGCATGACTCAGGGTTTCTCAAGCCTAACATGTCTTAAATCATTATTAAACATGTACAATCATTTCCCCTATGGTTCCAAGAACAAAACTCATTATCTTACCCAAAATTTCATCTTTTACAAATTCTCTCAAAACCCTAACTTCAAAAAATTAGGGATTTAGCTGGGAAAAAGAGACTTACCACCAAATCCAAACGTAGCTCTCACCCTTGGATGAGGATCCAAGCTCAAGACTTCAAATAGCTCACCCTCATTTGCAAGAAATCAAGTTTCCTTCTTTTTCCACCATCAAAACCAAGAAAATGTGAGTTTAAATGGATGACCAATGGGTTTTTAATCCTAAGAAAATGATTTCTAAGCCAAAATATTAAGGAATCAAGTCTAAAAGAGGCTAGGGAAAAAGGGAAGAAGAGAATGGAATTGAAAAGGGGGGAAACAGGACAAAAGTAAAAAAAATGGAATAGGGTCAGCCTTAAAACATCGGATCACTACCACTAGGTAGCCTCCTACTACCCCAGCCTCCTGCTAGCCCAGACGCTTCCCCCCTAGCCTCCTATCGATGGACAGAAATTGCAGCCACTTGCCCCACCACTTGTTAGGAGGAATTTTAGTGAGATAGCCATAATTTTCTCATATGAACTCCAAATTGAGTTATTCTTATTCTATTGGATAGATAATTTCAAGGGGTACAACTTTTATAATGACAAATTTTTCAAAATCATCCCACAAATATGTCAAAACTTTAATTAAAGTTGACCCATCTTGTTCATCTTGTTATTTTTCAGCATACAAAATAGTTTCATTGTATTAATCATAACTTACTCATATGATATTGGAATCAAGTGATTCTTGATTCGTTAGAAAGATAATTTCATGATATATAACTTTTATGTTAAACAATTTTTTATATAATCTAAATTTTATGTCAAAATTTGGACACAAATGACATCATTCAATTTTCAGCTTTTGCACCATATCTCTACATATAAAAACCTTTTACTCCTCATTTTGAACAATAATCCACAATTTAACACCACTAAGTGTGATAGTAATGTAATTAAAAATTCTAATATTTTTGCGGATGATGAGGAGGAGGTGAATGCTAGGAGAGTTATGATCCCAACTCTTAATCCTCCACTCAACTACAAGCCACCACCACCTTATGATACACCAGTCCCTTTTTCTGGGCATTTGCAGCTGAATTAAGTTGTCAAAAAAACTTGTGGTGGCAATGACAAAATTCTAGCTTTAGATCTCTTCCCACAAGAAAAATATAGTGAGATGATTGAAAATCTTAATGAAGATTCAACAAAGGAGGAAAGTTTCACAAAAGTGAATTTGAAGCAATTGCCTTATTCTTTAAGATATGCATCGATAGCAATGATTCACTCTTTCTAATGATTTATTTTTTCTTTTTTTACCAGTATGGAAGAGGAAGAAAACCTCATGCAACTTCAAGACCATATAGTGATGCTTGATGTTTTCATGAAGATAAATCTATCTAATGAGAACAAGAATTGTTCCAAGATAAATGAAGTGAATGGAATCATTGAGGAATTTGTAGGAGAATTCATAAACATGGTTGAAGCAATATTAGTTGATGGAGATGAATTAGAAGATGATGAATTAATCAACTATGTTTATCAACAAGGAGCACCAAAATTCTACACACCATTACCAAGTTTCAATGAACCAAATCACAAAAAGGTCAATTTTCAATTTAAAGATGGAAAGGCATAGTCGGGCTGAGACTATAAATAAAACAATTCTTGGGATGCAACCCAAGCTTTCTAAACTTTCATTATTTTTTTTGTATTTAGCTTAGTTGTTTTTTTCTTTACTTTTAAGATAGAATTTTTTTTTGAATTTCTGATTATTATGTTCTACAGAAGGAGGAAATATGATTTTAGAGGATTGCAGATGCTCTTCCAAGCATTAAAATTGATGTCAAGATAGTTCAAAGAAAAGGATGCATATGCACTTCATTCAAGGAATCCCTTAAACTTAATCATTTTTTATTATTTCACATTGAGGATAATGTTTGATTTAAGTTGGGGGGTTTTTGGGATTTGCATTTAAGTGTATTCAATTTTTGTGAAAATATTTTTGAATTTAGGTATAATTTTGATGAGCTTCACTTTTTGATAATTTAGCTAAAGAAAATTTAAGAGGACCTGTTCTAACATGCTAAAATTGAATGAGATGGATTCTCTTTTTATGATCAATAACATATGTTGAGTTTTTTATTACCATTGCATATGATTTGGAAGAAAGAATCGATGCTACCTTGTGATTCAATGATTCTTGTGATAAGTCCTTCTTCTTTATGAATGATGAAACTTCATTGAGCACTTTATGTTATGATGACAAAAAATGTATGTGGATTAGTGATGATGTTGCGAATATGTCACTTGTGAATTCAGTGACATATTTTGGTTGATATGAGCATGCTAGAACTTGTTTGATTATCCCTCATAGTAAAATCCTAGATAACATGTTTACTTGGAAGTGATTTAGGCATTCATTGATTATTTTAAACCTTTCAAGCTAACCTAGTACATTCATGTCACTTGTGTCCCCATTGAGCCTTACAAGAGAATGACATATGCAAAGCATGTGAAAAACCACCATTCAACTTGTCTTTCTCTAGCTTCATCATCAAACCCTTTTTAGCTTGAAAAACCATGTTTGACCTATTAAAAGACATATTCTATGCTCATGGTTGTTTAAGAGGTATGAGTGAAGCAAAATAAGATAAGTTTAGGAGAATTGAAAAGAAAAATGTCAAAAGGAAAAGAAAAGGGACAAAATGAAAAAGAATTATTAAAAATTCCTCTTTCAATTGGGGGGATCACATCCACTTAACTCAAAATGAAATAAATTTAGGGGTATGGTAGTAATACAACCCACAAAAAGAAAGAAAAGAGCAAATAAAAAGTTAAAAGAGTAAACATTCATATAAAATTTAGTTATAATCTTTTAACGGTAATAAAAGTTATGATTTGAACCTGCACATCTAACGGTAATAATCTTACTTTTGAAAGAATGAACCAAGTAAGGCATTGAATCTAACATTCTATTGGCAAAGGGGTATCATCTAGTGGTGAAATCGGATCCCTAGACTTTTGCATCTCACAAATCTCCCTGCATTATTTTTAGTCATCGCACACTATACTGCTATACATTCGTATACTTGCAAGGAATTATAATTCGAACCATCTCATAGTTTAGTATATGGTGTCTACCTTAAACACACTTTTATAATTAATCTTACTTATAATATTGGTGATCAAGTAATAAAATAAGTTAAATAATTACAAACAATATCATGAATGAAATAAGATCATATCGCATTAATAACCAAATATCCATAACAAAGAGTAAAAAAGGGTTACATCTTCACCCTAGAAAAAGAGATTTAGTTCATCAAAGAAAATAAACAACTCCCTTACACAGGACAATCGAAACAAAAAACATCTTCTCTCCTGCTTCTTGCTTACTTGCAATCTCTTCTTCTTCTCCACAAGAAAACTCTAAGAATTCGGCCTCCAAACTTAAGAGAAAAACTCTCCAAATAGAAGTAAGAATAACCACTGAAAAACCCTAAATTCCTCCTTAAAAACCCCTAGCTATGCACTTAGCATAAAATACACAAAATTAGGGCTGACACTGGCATCGGGTTGCTGTCCACCAAAGACACTCACACTGTTTTGACCATAACTTCCTCATACAACTTGGAATTACATGATTGTTTTTGCATTAGATAGATAATTTCAAGGGATAAAATGTTCATTTTGATCACTTTATTTGAATAATCTATCTTCTATGAGTCATGGGCCCTCAAAGGGACACCTTTTGTCATCTGAAATTTCTATCTATAGAATTAGAGCCTAAGATAGTTGTAGTGTTTTGCCATAACATCCATGTTTCAAATCCAAATTCTATGATTCTTAATTTTTTAAATAGATAACTTCAAAAGGTAAAACTTATAAGTTGAATACTTGAGTGGAATCCATCTCAATTGGTACCAAACATTATGTCAAAGTAGAGCTTTGTTTTCACATTCATCTTCTTCAACTTGTAATCTTCAGTTTTTAGTCACTTGTTCATCATCCAAACTCCATTACTTTGCTTCTTCCTCCACGTTGATGTCTTATATAATTTCTTTCATTTATTGCACTTAATTATTTGCAAATAAGTATACTTAATCAATATAGAACTTACTTATCAAGTAATAACCAAATTAAGTGTAGATTTATTAGAATCCATTACATTTACAACAAAAGAGGATTCAAAACATATGTGAATTTAGGTAATAAAACATGGTCTGTTATGAGCTCATCAAGAACAAAGGCTAAAACTTTAATGATGAAGACATTTTCCAAATTTGACTTTAAAAGGAACAAAATTTTCCTAAAATGTGCCACCTTTCATTGATAAAATTCTTTGGTGATCAAATCCTATGTTGAATATTGAAATATGACTCTTCGATGATTGTTCAATTGATGAGGTGCATAAATTATGGTATAAATAGATTTGCAAAAGCAAATATTGAGCATATAAGGACATACAAAAGGCTTATAAATTTTAAAGATAATTGAATGTGTGCTCTGAGTGAGCATGAAAAGTGATATCTATTTAAGATTGCCCCACTCTATTAAAGTTCCATAATGAGATGCCCTACAAGTAAAAATAATGATGTTTCTTCCAAATCTGATCTTAAATGAATTAAAGAGGTATTTTTCATGACATGCCCTTGGATCAAGCATTGAAATTTAATTCACATGTATAGCATATGAAAGTGTACTATGTGAAGAGCTGAGAAACGTTGAGCACCTTTCTTTGGAGATTACCTTCATAGTTATATTTCTTAGTCTACCATCTTAAGAGAGAAACTTAAGAAATTTAGGTTGTACAAAGATCACCTAATAATCAAAATGATAAAAATTTCATTTTGAATCAAGAGATGCTTAATTCAAAAACATCTAAGAACAACAAACAAATGAGAAAAATAGACACAAAACAAGGATCATACATTGTCATATCATAACTATTAAGTGACTGAAATGATGTATGCTTGTCATTTTATGTGATTAAAACTATGATATTTTGGAAAGATGTGATGAAGTTTCTTATGTAATTTCTTTATGAAATATGATGGCCAGTTATGAAATTATTTTTGACGTGATTTGAATATCAGTTGGATGTCTTTTGTGTTTAAATTAGAATTATGATTTTAATGCTTCCTTGAAATGATATATGAATTGATGTATGCTTGAAAACTGTTACATATCTTCAAAACTTTAATTACAATTTCGATGTTGCCCATGACATGAATCTGTTCTTTATATTGCTAAAAACAAATCTTATCTCATCCTCATGGTTATATTCTATATGGGACCAAGATCCATACATTATTGTGAATTGTTTAGGGACCCAACAAATAAAATTTTTCTTCATGTTCATAGGAAAGTCCTATCCTCTAGACAAAAAGCAGGAGACAAATGGTAGAAGCCTTGTTTAAGGAAGAAGACTATTATAGGCAAAAAGGGAGAGAAGAGCATATTCATTCATTTGATCTTATCTCATGCATATAATCGAGACTAACTTTCCTATCTTTGAGATATTAAGGGGGAGACATACCCCATCCTAAAGTCTTATTTTGATTCTGGCAAAAAGGGGGAGATGAATGGAGAAAAAATTTTGATGGGCAGAAAGAAAACAAAATGTCATGATATGTCTCTAGGAGAAGAATAGAATCATATATGTCATGACCTATTTTCATGATAAAGTATCAAACTTTATAAGATTTCACATTTTAATTAGATAGGAGGAGTTTGCTATTGGCTCATTAGCATGTCATTTAAATGTCACAAGTCTTCAAGTTTTGTCATTATCAAAAAGGGGGAGATTGTTGGGATTATTGTATGGTTTTGATGACAACAAAACATGTCTTAAGACTTGATTTAAGCTAATGATGCTTCTAGTATAGGAAGCTTGAAATGTAGAAAGATATGCTCGAAATATGTGTACTTTAATAGGATATCATTTATGCAAGCATATACATTTTGATATAAGTTTAGATATAGTTTTCAATGAAAAAGAATGAGTGCTTTAATGCGTTTATAAAAATAAATCATGATTCAAATTGTATATCCATGCTTTATAACTTATGCAAACTTTATATGGATAATTATATTGTGATTTATAATTGAAAATATAATGAAAAATGTTAAGCTAACAATGTAGCAAAAATGCAAAAATTTCATTGTATAGCTGTGCTGCTACAATAATTTTAGTGCAGTATATTTTACTATAGTAAATTGCTACAGTGCCAAATGAAGTGGAACAAAGCTAAATATGAGGTCTAAGGCAAAGTTGGAGATGAAGTAGCTGCTACAGTACTACGAACGAATCTACTATAGTAAATAGCTATGGTACATGCTATAGTAACTCTCAGATGAGCTTGCTATAATACCATAAACAAATTGCTAAGGTGAATTGCTTAGATGAATTAATGGACAAATTGCTAAATGATTAGTTACAGTACAGACAGGCAAATTACAAATACTAATTGATGGGCGAATTGCTACATTGATTTGCTATAGTATCTTTCTACTTTAATAGCTACAGATAAATTGGCAGACAATCAATTTGTCTATTATTAACTACAAATAAATTGGTGCTTTAGTAATTTGCTATAGTAACACTACCATATTAACATGCTACAGTGATAATTGATTATTTTCAAATGTCAAAAATTCAATACTCTGCAGGAATTGTATCTTGCAACAATATTCTTCCATGCGGTCCACAACCTTTTTGGATTGTAAAAATAGATAATCCATTAAAGGAGAACAAAATGCTTGAGAGTTCTAAGTGCTAAACAAGAATTAAACATCAAGAAACCCATTCAATTTTCCAAGTGCAGAATTCTAGATATTTGCTCCTACTATCTGCCACATTTTAGAAAGTTTGAGTTACAAATATTTTGCAATATGATCAAAAATGTCAATCTGACTACTCTATTCGAAATATCACACTATTCAAAGAAAAAGTGGAAAGGCAGCAGATGGAAAAAGAAGTTCAGAAAGCAAACATATTTGCCCAAGAATGAACAAGTCCACATTCATCTGCAACTTACTATTGAAAAACCTAAAGACAAAGTGAAGAGTCTAATTTGCCTGTCACTTTCTACAGAGGAATAGTGAAAAAAAGAAGAACAACTTACTTCATCTAATCAAGTAGACAAAGCTGAATTCGTCTATTACTTGCTATTAATGAAGTATATTCATGAAGCTTCATCTAGTGGATTCAAATTAGTTGAAAGTTTGTTCGACACTTATGACAGACAAATGCAGACAGAGAGAGGCTGTGACTTGTCCAAGATTAATTAATTTATGTGACTTGCATCTAAATGGCATCTGCACTCTTTCTTTTATTATATAGACTTGTTTTAGTCACCATCTATAGCAATAAGTAACGCTGCAAGTTTCTTAGTTGTGTTAAGTCAAAATGAGAAAAGACATTTCAACAATAACTCATCTTCCTCTCTGAAAAAGAATGACATTACAGCAGCTCAAAACTAATCAGAAGGCATACACTCTAACGATAGAAATCTCAATGGTATTCTACATTCAGTGATGCTTTCGTTCCTACATCAATCCTAATTTTCTACTCTACAATGATCAAGTTTATGAAGATCTATTGAAAAAGATAAGTTGGATGATTCAAAGGTGGTGAAGTAAAACTTTTCAAATGTGCTTAACCTTATGTAAATCCTTCCACCCATAGCTAGGAGCTTAAACCTTCAGTTATCTATTATTGACCTTCAACCTTCACATTCTTAATGGTCATTTTCTTCACATTATAGAAAGATCCTTTCTATTACTAGTGCTCTAAATGATCTCATCTACTCCTGTGCTTAAATGTAACACCTTGTAAAAGCGTATTAGTTTTTTGGTTAATATAAATACCAGAGAGTTGGCAATGATCTTTGGAAAAGTATCAAGTTTGCTGGTGATCTTAGAAACTAGTGTGTTTTCTAGTGAGCTCATGAAAATCAGAAGAGTGCTGGAGAAATATATTTTTGCCCATTGGAGCTGGAATCCAAAAGAGTGTAGGGAATACTTGTTTACGCCCACTAGAGTTGGAATCTAGAAGAGTGTTGAGAGCACTATGTTTATGCCTCTTAGAGCTAGAGTCTAGAAGAGTGTTGAAAGCACTATTGTATTTCCATTATATGGGTTATAGCAGAACCCAAGGCACAAGGAGAGTGTGCACTTGGAAGAGTGGATGTAGGGATGGTTGCCTGAATTCACCCAACAAAGCGTTAAGCAAATAATTTTTATAAAGCCAATTCACCTCTCCCCTCTTAGGTTAAGCCATCCTTTGGGACCCAATAAGTGGTATCAAAGTAGGCTACATAATTAATTGTAGAGATCCGCATGGCTAACCCCATCATGTCATCCTTTATATTTACGAATGGATACTCCATCTCCCAGCTTCCATATTTCGATTTAATGAGCTTCACTGAATGAAAAAGGAGACTAGGAATATATCTCATGGCCAATTACCTCAAGTTATGGAAACTATTTTTATTGGCCTAAATAAGGATGAAGAGAGAGCAAGGCAAGAAAATGTCAAAGATATGAATGCCTTGCTACATGCTTTCTACCCTATTTTTTGCAACTTTGTCTTAACCTATAAAAGTGTAAGAGAAATGTTGGACAAGTTATAGACAATTTATGAGGGCCAAGCTGATTTGCACTCAAATGATACTAATGTTACTGTTGAGATTGATTTGAGTGCAAGAAACCGAGTAAAAGAAAAGGAGGAGCAACCTCAAATAGAAAAAGACTCATGGGTTGAGAGGGGGCAACCCAAAGAATAAGAAGTAGAAATTGCTAAGCCTAAAACTCAATTTGAAGAACAAAAGGCTCAATCAATTGAAAATCCTCACAAGTTAAGGAGAAGCAACTTGTGAAGAAAGAAATGCAGAGAGAGAAGATGAAGAAAGGAAAATCTATCAAGAACATGTTTAAAGAAGCTAGAGATAAAGGAAAGGTAGGCAAACTCCTCTATCTTCTATTAAAGTGCATACCTAATCCATTTACTCATTTGTTTCTGATATGATTTCATTTGTATCTAATATAGCTTCATGAGAACATAAATAGAACCTTAAGGTTTAGCATAGATTAGAAGAATCTAAATCAAACAATTTCGTATGACAAAACTAAAACACAAATTGAAACAGAATTTTAGAGACATCCAAGAAAAAGGAAAACATTCATATAAGAAGCAAGCAATTTAAGTAATGATGAAGTGTATTTTATTTTGCTAAGACTATTTCATGATAGAAAGGAATTGCACTAATTGAACTACTGCATAAATCTCACATCTTTTTAATTTTTCTAATGAAAGAAAAAGTGCAAGAATCTCTCAAGTGTATGCAGGAAAAGCTTGAAATGAGCACACGGAAGATGGAGAATGATGTGAAATCAAAATCATCTTCTCAATCTACAAACTTCAAGATGAAGAAACAAAATCAATTGCTAAAATGAAAAGTAAAGATTGACATCATCATTTATGAGCTCAAATGCAGAAACTGACAAAAAGTAAGCACCAAAAGAGATAAGTATGCCAAAATTGATATATATTTGATTAATAAGTACATTAAAAACATGAATTTCACTGTTATATACTCTTTATTTTCCTAAAATGTACATTTAACTACTTTAGATTTGATTTGAATTGAATTCATTGTTTTCAAACTAAATCATTCTAAAAATTTGAATTGATATGTAAAATAACTAATCCTTAATATAATTATAATCCCAAGGCATAGTCAAGCTTGTTTAGGAAACCTCATGGTTTAAGGTCTCGAATAGGCATTCCATGCCTAGCCATTCTTTTTGTAATCATCATTAAGCCTTGAATTCCCAAGATTGAAATGATTAACAAAATAACTTAAATCCTTGTGAATGCTTAAGAGTTATGCTCATATCATGAATTACTACACTTTATCCATTATTCATACTATTCATGACCATAATGGTTGTAAGAATGTTTGAACATATACAACTTGAAATCATATGAGGAGGAAATTCAAGTAATATGTAATAGTCTGTTTCATCCCAAACTATTTTCAACATTATCTGAAATTTCTACATCATCAAGAGCACTTTCAGTATTTTGATCATAACCTTCTCGTACAAACTCAGAATTAAGTGATTTTGAATTCCTTAGATAGATAATTTAAAGGGGTACAAATTTATATTATTAATTTTACTGAATTAGCCTTTTTCTATGAGTTTTTGGGTATCAAAGTGATGCCTTCTCAACAAAGTGAAATTTCAAACTAAGTTTAAGCTACTAGAGACAGCTATAGTGTTCTAGCCAAGACTTTCTCATTAAAAATTAAAATCTTATGATTCTTGATGCATTAAAAAGATAAGAACAAAGGCAACAACTTTATGGTTGAAGACATTTTACAAATCTAACTCTAGAAGTACCAGAATTTGCCTAAATATGACAACTTGCATTGATAAAATTCTTTGGTGATCAAATCCTATGTTGAATACTAAAATATGATTCTTGGATGACTGTTGAATTGATGAGGTGCATAAGTTACGGTATAAATAGATGTGCAAAATCACATTATTGAGCATATCAGGGCATACAAAAGGCTTATGAATTTCTAAAGATATTTGAATGAGTGTGGTCTGAGTGAGCATGAAAAATGATATTTGTTTAAGATTGCCCTAGTATATTCAAGTTTCACAATGAGATGCCTAACAAGTAGAAATAATGATGTTTCTTGCAAATCTAATCTTAGATGAATTGAAGAAGTATTTTTCATGAAGCACCTCTGGATCAAGCACTGAAATTTAATTGCTTTTGATGATCCAAAGTTTTGGTTAGAAGAAATCAACATTCCTGAAGATATATCTAAAAAGTTGTAGATTTCTAAGCATGTGAATTCAACTATGTGAAGAGCTGAGAAATGTTGAGCGCCTTTCTTTGGAGATTACCTTCATAGTTATATTTTTCAATATACCATCTTAAGAGAGAAACTTTAGAAACTTAGGTTGTACAAAGGTCACCTAATAATCAAAATGATAGAAATCTCATTTTGAATCAAGAAAAGCTTAATTCAAAAACAACTAAGAACAACAAACAAATGAGAAAAACAAACACAAAACTAGGATCATACATTGTCATATCATAACTATTAAGTGACTGAAATGATGTATGCTTGTCATTTTATGTGATTAAAACT